>JAVCKZ010109594.1:0-10385 GCA_034780755.1 Lepetodrilus elevatus | reverse complement strand
ATCAGTAAATAACAACTTTGGGGTGGATAAATCAAGCGTAATTAGTCTCAGATCGAAATTCGTTTGTCCATTATATAGGCCAACCATCCGTGATAGTACTTGAACGCCTGTATGCAAAACATTCACCGTTGCGAAATCACTGATGAGTCAAGTATCAACGATGCATGTATACACGAGTTAGAGAATTGAATGATTACACAATAATACTGTACAATTTCACTAACTTGACAAGTGCGTAGTATCTTAGACGAGACAGTGATATCTAAAATTCTCCACCTCAGCATTCTTCAACACCCCTTAGGAGTGCATGCCTATGTCGTCTACTCAATCTCCACCATACAACACACTACACAACTTTACAGATAAGAAAGCTGCAATGTGCAGTACTACCCTTGCGATCGAGCCTTTACATTAGATATGCATGGACATGTATGTGTCTCGTTCTATAGTTTGGTCAATAATTACTACGAAAATGTGTCTATAGATTTGTTAATCGTAGATAAATAGATGAATTAGTACATGTGGCTTTATTTTCTACTTGTGGTAGTTGACTATTTCAGTTTAACATTTGAAACTACTTTGACACAGTAGAATTGAGTGTTCCTTGAGGGCGTTTTATAAGTGCATACATAACATCATCAGAAAGCGTGATATCTTTATTGACCATCTGGTCAAGTGGTCATCTAGTATGTTCAGCGAGGCTTGCGGTCAGAGATAACCAACCTTAATCGTTCGCCCGCGCTTCTAATGCAGCGGTTATTATATCGGATTAAGACAGGTATATTTATATATAGATAGTTGCTTGTTTAGTAGTATATGAACTTATTCTGAACTAACGGATCGGTACAGTCTAGAGAAACATTACATAATATCATTAAACACTGTTGAATTCACTGGTTATTTTCTCACACTAAATAGACCATGTACGCGTTGTTCTTCTTACCGTGTTTTGGCATTTTGACGGTGGTGACGTCACTTTCATTCATGGACGATTCGAGGTTTGGCGCATCAGGTTGGATATGAATTATTGTTACAAATATTTATTATTTCGATAATGCTTGGTAATATGTTTATCAGATGCACATGTAGGCCTACGTAGTGTATGTTTCACAGTTACGGATGGAAACTGATTTGTAATATGAACATTCATTCTTTTTCAGGATGATAGCCCGGTAAGAACATATAATTTTAGGAAAGTTTAATAATAATTCTGTATTCATTTCGAAGTCAGGAAAATAAATATGGCATTGTTTTGATTATGATTAAGTTCATGTCTAATATTTGACACCGTATGTTGTTAAATCTCATTCTTCGTTTGTGTGTTAGTTTATGGACAACATTTCTGTTATCCTTTTCACTGTACATATTCTTCGCATATTATTTACCAATTTGTGTAGTTAGGTACTTGTGTATGCTATTTAAATATATTATTTGTATTTTATAGGTAGCGGGTCCCGTAAGGTGTATTGCTTTTATAGAATCTTGTTATATTTTGTATTAATAATTATCTTCAAACTATTCTCAGAAAATTTAAAACGTGAATATTGTATTTCAGAGGCGGTTGATATTTCACTTGTCCATTCCTCGCACATTAGAGGAAAACGGTCGACTGCGCAACTTCCGGACGTACTGCACTTCCGGTTTGAGGTTAACCGTGTTGCCATACACCTGAATCTGTCACAGAGTGCTCGTAATGAGAACACTATTTCGGTTTTTGTTTGTCAAAGACCCGGAGAAAGTCTTCAAAAACATTTACCCGATTTTGAGGTAAGCAATAACATTGGAAGTTATATATTCAAAACAAAAACGTTATAACTAAAATATGTGAGGTATAAACAGAATGTATTACAATAGACAGAATAGATTACATTGATTGATTTCAACATATTTTATTGAAATATATTCAAAAGGATTAGACAGAAGCGAACACATTTATCTCAGTTCTTTCCTTGACATGAATATACATGTTTATGTTAATTTATATTATTACAAAGAATTGCAAACGTACCACCACAGAATGCATATTTTTTCACGGAAAATGACAGCCGTTCTCACAAGAACACTCTGGTAACGCACTGGGCTGGTCCATAGGTACATTCCATGCGTAGCAACTTCGCGACATTCCGGATCGGAAATATCTGTGGATGTTTCTCGGTTGATCCAATTGATGTATGTACTGGAGCAAAGTGGAAGTCGTCCCGAGGAGTGCCGATTGTTACGAGAATGTTAATACCCTAGTTGGACAGCATCGGAATTAATCGTACATTTCCGTGGTGTAATCTGTATGTAATTCTGATTGCAGCGCAGAGCAGTGTACACAGACCCGTGTAGGGGTTCCGCCATCATTGTGGAGAGGCTTGATGACGATATGTTCAATGTGGTACGTCAGCATGCTGATAACATGATAAGGATACGACAACATACAGAATACACTCGGTAAACCTAGAGTTATTCCCCCCTTACTTCATGTGAAAAACAAGTGAAATGTTCGGAATCATACCTATTGGAATGTAAGACTCAGAAAAAAAATGCCAAACATTCATTTGAAAAATTGTGATACAAGACTTAATTTTAAAGATTGTGTAGAATCATGTATGTCAGACATATTGATTTGAATCTCTATTTTATATATTTACTATCAATCAATCAATCAATCAATCAATCAAAATATGCATTTAAAAAGCGCCGATATTCAGCCATAGCTGCTGAATGTGCTTTTAAGAATTACATTTTGGTATCTGATAAATATGCCATGAGTGAACAATTGTGATAAAACACTGATATGGTTGCGCACTATCGCTCGCATATTACACCAGGGGGCTGTTCCTTTCTAGCTGTTCTGTCTGTATTTTCTGTCCGACGCATGCGCAGTTACACTGTGCAGTGTTGATCCTTGATAACTGCGCATGCGTAGGATAGAAAGTACACAGAACAGAAAGGAGGAGCCCCCCTGCACACCAACCCCCACTCCACCCCACCCACTCCACACTCCCTCCCACACGTATCCACACGCTACGATTCGTCATCAATCTCTCCCAATATTAGGCGGGGACGTTTCATCACGACCACAAGATGTACAAGATCTGGCCCAAAGACCACCGCTCTAGATCTAGGACGCGGCGTTCATCGCATCAGCTACGTGAAATTAAAGAAATAGACCTGACCCATGACGTCAGAGGACTTCCGTTTCCGGTCATCCGCGGAGATCGGACAAATGAAACCAGAGGAAGGAGGAGCTCAGATGAGAATTCCAGTGAGCTTATGTTAAACGCATACAATTACAGATGGTTGCCGTATTTATATAGTTGTCAACCTAACATTATTTGTACAACATTGGTCTGACCAAACGTTGTACTCAACCAGACTCCGATTCCGAAATTCTGAGTACAAGTTTATCCTCAAGCTCCAATTTTATTTGGAAAGTTATGAACAACACTTTGAGCTGAGCAAGAAATCGTACTCAGAACGGTGTTGGTAATCTCGGAGCCTAAAATATATTCGTGACATTAAGCCAATTATTACTATTTTCATATCATATCGAATGTCATGAGAACTGTTAGATGAAATCATAGATTACAATCAATGATGAAACATTACTTTTTGTTATGGAGGGTAGTAATTAATATTGACAGCAAATTAATTAATTAAGGAAAAGAATTCGATATGAATTTGCAAAATGTATCCGTTTCTGAGTATTTATCAGTACCATGCGTATGGTATATCATGGAGGTACATCTTTCTACCGCTAAAGACGAGGATAAATGAGTATGCTGTGCACCTTTAGCTGAAATACCGTCCAAAGCGAACCTCAATGTCTGTAAATGCATGTCTTTACTTTAATTGTGAAATATTACCGGCAGATTAGATATTTTATAGTACTAGTATATATACTAATGGGTTTTTAAAAATTTGTTTTTCAATATTTTAGGTCACACTCGATACAAGAGACAGACAACAAACCATACTATTGAACTGGCCATCTATCCGGATTTCTCAGATTACACCTTGTAAGTTTTCTGGTTAATTATAGGCTACAGTATCGTCGAAAATACGATTATTCCATATATAATATACCTAGTCCGCACATAATGTATGCGTCCACTAGTTGCCAATACCACCGCTTCGTGCTTCCTGGAATTTGGTCTTGTGAGCCATTGAGATCACGGCACGATCAATGCTAATGATGATAATATTAATAATAACATTTTATGACGCTCATAGGTCGATAATCCACCGGTCGCTAAAGTTTAATAACGCCAACATGTTATGGTTTACAGTAATGAATAATGTATACGTTTTCGATCTTCATTAATTTATATCGGTCGTTTGATGCACCTCTCGAGATCTGTTTTAAAATAATATCTATGGAGCTTCATTTTAGAATCTCACCTTAATAAGAATCATGGATTTATTTTATTCAGTTCATGTCATAATTATTTAGGCTAACGATGTCAATCAGTGCAAGTCATAAAATCTTCTCTCTCTCTCTCTCTCTCTCTCTCTCTCTCTCTCTCTCTCTCTCCACGCCCTCTCTTCTCTCTCCCATCTTCCTTCTCCTTCATTCGCACTGCTCCCTTCTATTTGTGGCTAGATATACCTTACTCAGTTTTTTCTTCTGTTTTCTCCATCATCATCCAATCATGAAGCAAGATAGTTGCAACTCACCTCACCGCGTCCATTGCCGTCAAGGGTCTCCCGACTAGACACCTACGTACCACGCTCTGGGATACGGATACCAAGCATGCCTACAGGTGGCGGAACGTCCATCCATGGAAGATCTGAGTCTCTCGTCTTCTTAATGCCATAACGCGCATTTCATTGTCGTCTTTTTCACCTTCGAAAAACAACGTCACTTAACAACGATAACTTTAACACATGTACATCTCGCAATCTACAATGTTTTGTCAACAATTCTTTTTAGGTGTCTGTCTGAATTGCTGCTCGTTAGATATTTCGACAGGAAAATGGTTTAATTTTTTTCAATTGTGCAGCGCTGCATAACACATGTAGAAGTTGCCAGAGATAAGAGCTGATGATTTGTATGTTTGTCTGTCTGATAGCGGCAGATGACAGACAAATTACCTCCGCTGGTTTTTGTCGCAGTCATGTCAAATTGACTAACCAGTATGCTGGATACATATAGATGGTTGTCTATGAATCGCATACACTTTTACATAGACTTTAGGTGAGTTCAGGTCACCGCCTTTTAGATATTGAAACTGATCTCATGCATGATGGCTCTGATCCATAAATAACACAACTCTTAACATTCGTTTTTCAATTGATGGCACATGTCAAATTTCTATTGTCGGCTTTTAGCAACGGAGAAGACTGCTTTCCATTGATATATCCTATTCAAATGAAATTAAAAATATAGTCAGCATCTCTTTAGTTTGTGTATCTAAACAAGAAAAAACTGTGCCTGATCTCTGATGGGAACTTGCAGTAGTTTGGTGATAATACTGAGACGTAGTGAATTAGCCGCTGTCATGTTCTTCAACCAAGACTGAAACTGGTCATCAAGGAATCAGTGTATCGCTGGAGTGTGTCTATTGGCTAGATTTGTAATCTGAGGATCTTCTGATGGCAGGTTCTGTACCCATGGCGCCTATCACCCCTGACAACACCCCTGACACTACAGAGTGTGCGTGTGGTAGTGGGAGAGTGTGTGTGGTGGTGTAGAGTTTGTGTGGTGGTGTAGAGTGTGTGTGGTAGTGTAGAGAATGTGTGGTGGGGTCCATGTATGGCCATAATGTGTGACCATTTTCCATATAATTGAAAGTGTTAATTCAGATGGTTTCCAAACAATCTTTTGGTCACTGATGTCATATTGTCAAGCTACATTGCTATTATATTAAATGTATATTACACATATTACCGTTATCCTTGAAAGCAAGTTTCTTCAGTCAAGAATAGATATAGCATATTAAAAGACTTAACATTTCTGTGATTACAATTATGATATCAATAACATTGCAATGGCTACAGTTGCAATTATGACTAATATTGCAATGTAATATAATATTGCAACAGTAACAATTTTAATATCACCTTCTCTGGTTAAAAAAAATGGAAATTTAAGAGTTAATATCGAGATATGGCTTGACAGGGGTTAAAGCCATACTATGACATACATAATATTTGCAAGTGTAAAGTTGTAAATCATTCTCCAATGTTATTTGCCAGGGAGTCTCTTGACTTATTAAATCATCGAAGTAATATTTCCTGATAAATATTCCTATTTTAGCCGCATGATGACTGCTGTGTGGTATTTATGGGTGAATGGCTGAAGGAAACTGAAAGATGAAGACGCGACTGTAGATAATGTGAAGCCGGTGTATTCTCTCCGTGGCTTCCAGGGATGAGGTGCCGGAAAACTCTCAGAGTATTTAAGGAACTAAGACTATGGTCAAATACGAATAGGATAAGACATATATTTATGGTCAAATACGAATAGGATAAGACATATATTTATGGTCAAATACGAATAGAATAAGACGTGTATTTATGGAATTTGTGGCCCATATTTTCAGATGCTCTTATTAATATTACTGGTCTATCCTTGGCACTACAGATCCATTAGTAATTGTATATCAATCTGGTAATGGTATTGGGTGTGGACGTCGTATTTCTCAGTGTTTTTTTTCTTCTTTTTTTTTCTTTATATTGGATATACATCAGCTGATGATCAGACAACCTTCATTTAGTTTCTCTGATAATGGACGTCTCTGGATTAGATGGTACAGCAGAACATGGGAATAGATTCATGTTCATCAGTTCCTTCAATTCAGAACAGAGTGGTTAGGGTATTTCTATGGAAATTATATCCACAGATTTATATCGGGGGAAATCTCATTTCAATACAGTTCAGTGCCTAATGTATACATCATTAAATTGTGTAATGTCTGATGTCAGCATTTGATTCTTCTCAGTGTCAGAGTGTGGTTGAAACATGGGGAAGGTTTACACCAAAACCATTTTAGTGTCGGTATCTTGTAGTGTCGTTGATGGACATGATGCACGGAGGATTATCGCCAGGTAAAGTAGTGTCTGTAGGCACTAAGTGTCTGATAATGTGTCTAAACTCCCAGGGTCGGGCGCCATTATTTCTGTCAACCGGAGCTGTGTCAAATTGTCAGTATTCACTGATAAAAATAATGATTGATTTACATGGCAAGAAAAAAAAAGACCATCTGAACAAACATTTCTCCAATGTTTGAAATGATAGCACTCATCAGTCTAATTTTCAGGAATAAATCACATTTGTTTTGACAATTTTTCATGGAGTAATCATTGTCTAGAATCTCATTTCTGGGATTTTTTTTGTAATACGGTAACTAATTTCATTTGTATTGCACAGTGTTTTCTTTACTGGAAACTAGAATAATGTCGCTAATTTTCCTGTAGTATATGAATGTTGATGTTGGAATGCTCCATGGAGGAGAATAACCCTATACAATCATCACGTCAGTGGAGGATTCATACTATGTTGTGTAATAGAGTATATCCCAGTCTACACAGATGTGCAGCTAAGTAAAACCCATCCGTCGTGTACCAAAACATTATGTTGAAAAAACGCATCCGTCGTGTACGAAAACATTATGTTGAAAAAACATCATCCATCGAGCTATAATTATCTATTTGAGTAACTCCTTGAATCGTAGTCTTAATTAATGATGGCAGTATACTACTTAAGACCTAATGCCTCAATTATCCATATCAGTATAGTCTGACATGTAGCCTTATTTATCTGTGTCAGTATACTACTTAGAACTGTAGTCTCAATTATTCGTATCAGTGCCACTGTTCCTACTTTATCAATTAATGCCATTGATGGTTTATTATATTATATGATCAGAATGTGGGATGTTATCATGAAAGATAGAATTCATATCTTCTTTAACTGTTTTTGTCATATATGTTGCATTAGTCTTCAGATTTCTCGAAATGTTATGTATGTATGTTGTATTAGTCTTCAGATTTCTCGAAACGTTACGTATCTCTTGACATGACATAAGTTGACGTGACATAATGGCATGCTAGGAATAATTTGTTAAGCTTTCCTACAAACCTCTTTAATTGTAATTCATCATTGAGGTGTAGGAACAGTGACGGAATGGCAGAAACATACAGCTAGGTATTAAAGTGTACTAGGTCTTCGTGCACTAGTGGTGTGTTGTTTCTCTGTGGTGAAACCAGTATTGCTCTTCAAAGGGACACAAGGTCTAATTTAGACTAAAGACCCACTGGGTGGATGATGGCTGACTCCTGGGTGCCGACTGAAACGGAAACATCCAGATGAAACGTCTGCGTTGTTTCATTACCACACAGGAGTTGCTAATTGTGGCCACAGTGTTAACGAGATTTTATTTTGGCAACGGATTAAAGTTTTCAATGAATGGAGATGCTAGCTTGTACAGACAAGGCCTCGTGTGAGCTCTCGGTGGTGTGGTTAATTACATTCCGTAACATCGAAATTACTTATGGGATTCCAGAAATCTCTGGAAGTATCGTGGAATTCTATGGAAGTATTATTATTGAGAACAATTGCTCAAATATGGATATTTATTTTTGTCGAGAATCTTTTCCCTATTATTTTATTAAAAACACTAAACTCCACTGATTGAGAGATCTGATTATGAATATATTATAACCAGAAATATGTTAAAAATAGAATGGTAGACCACGTGTGCACAGCATGCATTAGGGTTAAGTATGTTTCTGTCCGAGGCCGCTAGAGATATACCCTATGGAGCCGTAATTGTAGGTAATCCAGTATAGGTGAGGTTAAGGGAAGTGCTACAGAGGAATGACACATGTTTCCAAGATGCACCCATGGATCTGAATGTGGAAAAGTGTTGGTTTTGCCCGCGTAGAGATACCTGCAATCTTGCTGATTGCTGCTAGAAACATCTAGGCACCTGTTGAATGGCTGATGAATGGGACAGGGCTGTCATTAGCAGACTTACAGACTCCAGGATGTCTGATGTCTGGGCTGAAGGTCAAGGTCATCACATGATAAAACTTTGCAAACATATTTAAAGGTGCGGGTCATGGTATATATTTTATTTACGTATTTCTTTTTTTTTTGAATTGGGGTTTAGAGTTGTTTTCTAGATTCTTTCATTAATATCCCGACTTGTCAGTTTCAGGACAGGAATAAACCTGCAACATCCGTAGCTGGTAGATGTTTAAAAGTTGATTAATTTTACACGTTGAATTCTATTTTTGTATAGGTTTACGTTCTTGTTGGGCTGAGTGACTTTTATATGGACATTGCTTTGATGTATTGAAGACGTGGGAACGCTTTGATTGAGTTTTTGTATCCACTAAGAGACCATAGTTCTGACCACTGCACGAGTGCTACAGTCTACCAGCTTGCTGTGTGGGCACTAGGGCTTCGTGAAAGGCTTCCAAGATCACAAATGCTTATATATGTTCTCAACCATATGAATAATGTGAGATATAGGTGAAAGAAGAATTGTCTGCTCACAATGCCAGTCCATTGAGTGGGCGGTATGGGGGTGTATGGTGGGTGAATTCATATTCTAATACCGTACTACAAATATCATGTAACAAGTGCATGCATGCATCAGTGAATTCCATCGCAGCATATAATTTGTAAATGATTATCTGAATTTTTGAAAGGTTACTATATTGAAACAATTGCCTACCAGTATTTGACATTATCGTCTTTCTAGTGTAATTTTGAAGTTCTATTGGTGAAAAGATAAGTGGCCTTGAAGTCTATATATATATAGACATGCTTAATCATCATTTCTCTTTGTTACATCATCATAATAGAAATACTTTTCAATGTGTCAGTGTTGCAGAAATTCTACAGGTATATGCACATAAATCTGTTAGGATGTAGTTAAATAACCGTAATACAATATTTCAATGGTTTATTTCCGTTTCATTGAGTATTGCATAGTACCGCTAACTCTCGAGTATGTATAGCCTCTTTCTGATTGGATGATCACTGTCCCCACAAGCCACAGTTTGATTGGAGTACAGATAAGTGTCATGTCAGTGTGTCCTAACACAGTCCACCACGCTATTCCGGTTTTGGTGTTGAATGGTGGGGTACGAAATTCCACACGCACTACGGATAGGTCTCGCCTTACTGTCGCACGCTGTTATCTATGTGTGTCCCATTCAGAAGTGTCCGTAATTCAACAACAAAATAGTTCATTGCATTCTCATGTTAGCCCTCTTTACCCACGCTGCCACCCACGCATTGATCGGAGTTTCTGTTGGAGTAATTGTGTGTATTAATGTTCACGGTGTATTGTTGTAAAAAATGTTTGTTACCCATTACAAGCTCCAGCTTTCATCTACAAGTACTGGCTTGTGAACTTGTACGGTATGTGTGGGGGTGGGGG
>JAVCKZ010109583.1:0-10389 GCA_034780755.1 Lepetodrilus elevatus | reverse complement strand
AGGTAACCAACAATGTGGACATAGTCTGAGGTAACCAACAATGTGGACATAGTCTGAGGTAACCAACAATGTGGACATAGTCTGAGGTAACCAACAATGTGGACAGTCTGACTGAAATTCGGCCCAATCTGATGTGGGCCTGGTCTTTCTGAAATGTGGGCCAATCTTATGGAAATGTGATCACCGTCCATCTGTCTGCTTGTAATGATAGCCTCAGGAATGATAGCCTCAGGAATGATAGCCACAGGAGCTATAATACAGTTCAGTGCTTAGACCATACCTTGATATCATTATAAAATACTTACTTTTTTTTCAAGTTCATGTATAATTTTGAACCACTAAAAGGTTTCCTATATCTCTTATTACCAAATGATCATGAGGTCAATAAAATGAATAACAAAGCTTAATACACTGATATTTATTATATTGTCTTCATGATTATGTAGTGTGATTTTTTATTTTTTTATATATATTTTTTAATTGGGGTTTTAAAGTCACTTTCTAGATTCTATCACTAATATCACTCACGACTTGTATATTATGCAGTTATGTAGTTTACGATTATGTAGTTAGGAGAGATATTGAAAAGTAATAGAGATTATAGGTGGGTGTTTTTCTTTCAGAAATATTGGAATAAAACCCTTACAATTAATTGAGCTAAGCCAGAAAATAATAAACTTTGACATACCTGTTTAGGACCAATAGGAGGTAGAACTAGATTCTGACAGCTGTGTCAGAGTTACTGCCCTTGGTTCTGATGACCTTGTGTTTTTCTCCCAGGAGCCTGACGAAGGTGAGCTGTACACCGTGGAACTGCATCGAGGCTCGCGGGGCTTCGGCTTCTCTATACGCGGGGGTCGAGAGTTCAACAACATGCCACTGTTTGTGTTAAGAATCGCAGAGGGAGGGGCCGCCGATATGGACGGGAGTTTACGGGTGAGCCACAGGCACAACGTGCCCAAAAAATAACGTCCTCATCTCTTGCGCTGCCATATTAACCCAGATAAGACTTTCTAAGTTTCCAACTTAACTAGGGGCATGACTTTTCCTGTCAGTTTTAACTAGGTGTGAACATTAACACATTAAAGACTTTATGGGGAGTTTTCCATAGTGATTTGCTTATAATGACCTGCTGCAATGAAAAACACTAATTCAGTCCATCAAAGCTGGTAGAATCAGAGAGGTACTTTTATTGCAGCAGAGCTGTTTGCTACTTCAGGCGTTCCAGGTTGAATCCTGTTGTAAACTCACGAGTCGTGGTGTGATCAAGATTAAAATAAAAGGGGCTATTAAAGAGACTCCACAGCCACAGAAAGGATGATATGTTTTTTATTGTAATTCTCAATTTTGAGGTATCATTTGCATGATGATTGTGGGAGAGTGTTCCTGTCACGCGAGAGTTGCTGTGTTGTGTGTGTTTTTGCGTGATAATTAAGAAGATGTGCGAGTTTAAGACTGGGGCAGGTAATACCCAGGTAATATAGGCATGATGCTCCCATAGGTGGGTACCTTGGGGTATAGTGGGTGGGTGGTGGTACAGTGGTGGTACAGTGATAGATCTGAGAACCAAAGCCAATGGTCCCAAGTTTGAACATGACCACGAAGGGTAATGTCCACCAAAATTCCCGTCCTGGCAATATTTCATGAAGCTCTTGTACCATAAGGAATCTATTAGTGATCTCTTATATGTGGCGATCATGCACATACAACGAGAGAGCTTTGGTCTCATAGTGGATATGAGAGCTTCAAGAAATTATACCCCTGGTCCAGAGGAAATGTCTCATTTATCAGCCCAGACAGAACAACTGACAATATTTAGAATACTGTGTGAATGGCATGTTATTTGAGAGTTGCATCGCTATCCAGGATCTGGCATATGTGAGAGTTGCGATGTTGTGAGTGAATTGGCATGTCGTGCGAGGATGAATATGAAATCTGTTGAAATCAAAGCAATCGTAAATCTGATTTGTCTTCAGCCTATGCTTCACTTCATCCTTACTTCATCCTTACTTCATCCTTACTTCAGCTTCAAATTCGGCTTAATCTGCATGGCTTATTTGTCACACCAAAATATGTAATTCATGTTTGAATTCTTGACTAAAATATTGTGTGTTTTTATGTACAGTTATAGTCGCGTATTGGCGAAATATTCGTGCTGTGACGTAAAACACGTAACTAATTGTCGTCACCTATGGCTGAAAAATTCCCGCTGTGATGTAAAACATCCATTCTTAACTAATCAGTTACAGTTATAGTATAGTTACAGTATAGTATAGTTACAGTTATAGTATAAGTATAAAGCATATATCCCAATATGAAATTATAGATGTGTAAATATAACGACATGCATTCAGATAGAGGTTACAGATCACTTGCCCGATCACATGCAGAAATAGAACACTTTGATTTTATTCAGCAGGGAGAAAGTAAACTTTCCTTCAAAGATCTATGAAATACTTTGTTGAATATGGTCATGAAAATACAATGAGAGTTACTTCCCTTGTCCACCAGGTTGGGGACCAGATCCTGGAGATCAACAGCTACCAGACGGACAACATGACCCACACAGAGGCCATTGACCTCATTCAGGGCGGCGGTCAGTCGGTGCAGCTGTTAATGCGGAGAACGGGGAAGCCTCCGCCCGTCTTTGGTACGTAACTCTCTTGCCAGTATATGGAAATTTCAGTTTGGTACATGCATAATTTTGTAAAGATAGTGACAAGGTTGTGTAGGATTACCCACCATCCTTTAGGTAGTTATTAACGTTGTAGATGATAAGATACATGGATAGATTTTAATTATTCAATTTAAATTTGGTGTAATAGCCTAAACTGAGAAATTAGTGAAATATTGAATTTCAAAATGATGATCAGGGTATCGTTTTTTGAGCTCTAATATCCACTATGAGACCGTGTATTAGAGATGGCTATGACAGTCCTTATGATCTCCTAGTAGATATGAGAGCTTTGAGAAACGTCGCCCAGTACTGATGTTTGGGGTGAAGTGTAATAATTGAAGTCATTGGAACACACTGTCTGGAAAACGACCAGTTTGTAATAAAAGTTTTGGAATTTCCTTACAACACATTTGGAAACAATCTATAATGTGCAGTCTAATTAAAATGAAATCTGATTCATTTACACTACTATTCATTAGCAAAATATTATGAAAACTATCAAATTGTTTATCAAAGTACTAATAATTAAATGTGCTACAGATTTTATTAATAGCTGTTAATGGCTCCATAATCTATATACATGCACACAAGAACTTAAGATTATTATTCACTTGAAATGTTTATTTGTCAACTAGAATAGAACATATGTTTAAGTACAATGTTGTACTATTGCAGCCACCACATTGTAACCATGGCAACACGAGTTGCAACACTGCTAGGTATGGAGAGGTGTAGGGATTCATGTCACTATTGTACTAGTTATCATTTTCAGTTCATCCGCCGCTTTAACCCTCTCCATGCTGAAGGCAAGCAGAGATGCCCTAAAGGGCTGTACCTGTGCCTAATCCAGCATGGAGAGGGTTAATATGCCAGTCTCATTTCTGAGATGTTATTTCCCCATTCTTTTCTTTTTCGCTGTCAAATTTCTGTTTGCAAATAAACTGTTCTTGATTTTCAAGGTATTTGAAGTTAGTGGTAAATGTATTTTTATTTCGCCGGTTTTTCATTTTCATGTCAGGTGATTGTATTGTGAGATTTGCATGTTTATTTTTACCTTTACATTGAAAGGATATATTCTTCAATGATCTTTAAATAGATGTCAGCTAGCTCAATCTCAGGAAAATACAAATGTTAGTCAAGCCAAGAAGTGGCCTGTGAAACCAGGGCTCGACAGTAGGGACTGTTCTCCTGAAATAGTCCATATTGACAAGTTCTTTACCTACAGGGCAAGTAATTTCATGTCCGACAGGACACGGGGACAGTAGTTCAACTAGTAAAACATCAGTCTTTTGATGGTAGGGTGGAGCCTGACCCCCCTGTCAAACGACCAACATTTTACTGGTTGAACTAACGGGGACAAATGCCTCAATAACTTAGTGTCTAGCCCTGATAACATTACAATCCAACATTATGTGAGGCGTAATTAATTGTAGCCATTGAAACTGTCTTTCTATAGATTTCAGATTTCAAATTTTATTTATTGTCCTAGTTTTCGGGCTCATTACTACTGATAGGATTTCCAGTATCTTTATCCATTTCCAAAAAATATATAATAGTCTGAGATTGAGCTAAAAATATATATTAGTCTGAGATTGAGCTATCTATCTTCTAGATTAGATCTAGTTTGTTGTCGTAAAAAAAAGTATACATTGCATACCGGTATATATTAGGAAAATGTTTCTCATAAATATCTTAAATACTGTATGTTACTATGTAATGTATTAACACATATTTTAACCATGTACTGATTACCATGAATACCAGACTGTTAACTTGGTTACCTGCTTAATCAGGGGTAGAAATAACGCCTGCCCATGGGCCAAAGGCACTTAAAACCATTGGCGGGCATGCTAACTACATTTCTGGCATGCCTGTTTGGCCCTCTAGATTTCCAATAGTTTGTTCTGAATTTTATAAAATGCTAAATATAAAGCAAAGATTATTATGCATAAATATACATAATCACACACACACACACACCACAATATTAATGAATACCTAATAGTTTTCTATATTATGAGTATTACGAAGGAAGGTCCCATTTGCAAGAATCAGCTTGATACCACCTTGAAAAGGTTGTGCAATTCATTTTATTAAAATAGTAAATTTCATAAAAACTTTAGGTTCTTAGACGTTTTGGAGGGCACGCTAGTTTCCAGAATAGAGTGCTCTCAGTGCTACCTGGAAGTTTACACTTATTTCTACCCCTGTTCATCACCTAGGTACTCATTACTATTTCATCGGTCCATCTGGCAGACACAGGGATATGAGTTGTGCATGTGGTCTTATTAGATTCAGGTCCAGTGTTATTGGACCAGTAAATTCAGGAGGGTTATTGCATGAACTGATTAATCAGAATTTACACACTAAACTGGTGGAACTGTGTTGGATAATCAACTTCCTGGTATCAGAGATAAATGTGGATATCCTGGGGATAGTGGAATGTCTGGAAATCATTGATAATTTCTGTTGTAGAGACGGGAACCTCTCCGATGAATCGGTTTGCTCATGGGGGTGTGCCCACTACGAATGGTCCCATTGGACACAGCTCGCCGCACATGGGACGCCGCCAAATACACGATAACCAGGAGGACTACTTCCACAACTATCCACCAAACCGGTCCTTCCAGTACTGATGTCCTAACTCATGGTCCTTCCAGTACTGATGTCCTAACTCATGGTCCTTCCAGTACTGATGTCCAAACTCATGGTCCTCCCAGTACTGATGTCCTAACTCATGGTCCTTCCACTACTGATGGCTCTACTTGCAATCCATCCAGTACTGACATTAACCTTATTCATGGTCCTTCCAGTACTGACAGTACTTGAGGTCCTTTCAGTACTGATGTCCCAACTCCTGGTCCATCCAATACCGACATCGTCCCACCTCACGGTCCTTCCAGTACTGATGGCCCACAGATATGGACCCATCTCCAGTGCTACTTCCAGTACTGATGTCCCAACTCAAAGTCCATCCAGTACGGACGTTGTACCACCTCGTGGTCCTTCAAGTACTGACGTTGTACCACCTCGTGGTCCTTCAAGTACTGATGCCCCTCCTCGTAGTCCTTCCAGTACTACTCAAGTCCTTCCAGCAGACACCAACACACATGGAAATTACTCGCAATATTCCACAAGACAACAGTTCTATGATATGGTCACTAAGTTCCGGTTGCCATTGACTGGAAGTGAACGGATGCTCGAGAGGGAGACATTGCAACAAGGGGGAGATAACTCTGCCTGCCTCTCCATTGATGTGTGGTATCATGTTGGGCTTTATGGATACTATTCTTAGAGAAGAAGGAATATATGATAATTCTGCATATAGAATAAAATCCAAATACTTTTATACATGTTCTGTTTTATAGAGTGTACAGCCTTGTTGTGACAACGATTCCTTATAGAAAGGATTGCGATGTCTCGTAGATCATTGTCTGGTCCAAATTAGATTTTACTTGTCCATATATGAGATTGCCAGTATATTTACTGGGACTATTTTATAGACTGCTGTACAGTGTACATATAGAAAACATTTCATCATAGCTTGTACAATTCAGCTTTTACAGGTTGGAACATTCATAGTGTGAGCAAGAAAGAAAGAGAGATAAATTATCACATCCCTATTTTTTATCAGGAGCTAGTCTATGTAATATAATGAGATGTTGGAATGCACCAAAGTTGTGATACATTACATGAAGGTATATATGCAATCAGTAGGTGTTTGACAACACTAGTATGCAATAATGTCATAATGGATATTTAGAGATTATTTGGTCAATTGACAAGTGACTGTGATCAATGTATACCTATTTGCATGCTCATAGTAGATGAATTATTTGAAATATATTACGTATGTTAGGACATTTGTTTTTAGTACTGTTCTATTCTGAAATAAATCGGTCAGCATTCTGAATACCGTATTCGACATATTAAACACTCTACTCTAATAAATGCCCCCCCGTAACTATTTTAATAAAAATAATATAAAAAATTAAAAGTTCAATCTTTTCTTTTTTTTAAATTTATTTTTTTATAAGTTTTTTTCCAAGGGATTTAATGCTGGAATTTGGGAAATTATTTCTAAAGACTACTGTTTGTGATCCAGGAAGTGTTTCTGATATAAATATTGTTGTTTATCTTTAAATTTTCTTTTTTGTTTGTTCATACTTTAATAAACGCCCCCCAAGTCAATTTTCTTTGCGCCCTGGGCGTTTAATACATCGAATACGGTATATGAAGCACAGACAAATAGAGATTTAATCAATTATTCTAGAGCAATAAATACTTCCTGTATTAGGGTATTTCATCCCTGCAATGCATGTTGTAATTTTAGCAGGAACACTTTTATCTTGTTATTGTCACATTTTTACAGAGTGGAAAATTGTTATTAACTGATTTAGTAAATTGTTATTAACTGCAATCATCTTGATATAATTATACTTTAAATTAATATGTTATTTGTTCTCTATTAAAATGGAACTTTTTGTTAAAACCAATGAATTTTATTATACTATTGTTCTGTCAAGTTTTAATCGCATTCTAAAGTTTCTTCAAATATTTGTTGAAATTATCTTATTATTTGTATCTGTGTGTTGGCAGACTAGTTGTGACAGACTGTATTCTGACACATCAATCTCCTAACACCCACAGAATACAGCATTAACCCCGTCCCTGCTGGATTAGACACAGGCACTGCTCTTTAGGGCATCTCCTGTTGCCTTCGGCATGGAGAGGGTTAAGCATCTGTAAGAATAGCCACGGTATGGTTTCAGGTACAGTTCTACCTGTCCATTCTACTCTATCCTCATTTAGCCTGTATGTTATGATCATTGTCAGTTATTCCAAGTAGACAATTTGTTCTACAAGGTTTCTTCATTACTATGACAATTAAATTGTAATCGTTATATTTTCACGCCAAGTTGAATCTATATTTTAACTGTCCATGTGCAAATTTGTTATGAAGAATTCTTGACAAATAAGAATCAAATTTGGGACAACTACTTGAATGCATCTTTTGAAATGGATTTCAGTGTTATGCTATATATAACTGCCAAGTTTCGTACACAAATTTATATTCATGGTCGTGACAATCCTAGGAACCTTGTAACCAGATTATTTTATGATGATAAGTCTGTACGTCCAAACCGACACCGACGATCTTGTATCATTCGTCATACAATGGGTATATCTTTCATAAATACATTGTGTGGAGTTGTCATTTTGTTATCGTCATCAGACTACGTTATATTCATGGTATCAATCAAAACTGTAAATCTACAAAATACTAACATTGACGAGAACACTAACATTCTGGGTTTGAATCCGTTTGTGCGGTTGGTCACACCCGCATTGTCTCAACACGAAATACTGGTATCATACATACTTATCATCATTAATCCCATCGCAATACTCATGTAAATCTTCAGTAGAATCTGATAGCTTGGTTTACTCATTTACAAGCATACACGTGTCGTGGGATTATCTGTGAATGTTGTGATCCTCAGACGGAGATGCGACTGTTAGAAAGTGGATCTCTGATATCGTTCTCACTGTATCTATACCAGGCTTCATGTGCATTGTTGACACATGGACTTTTGTATAACAGAATAAAACATATGCCGAATTTACTGTCGTGTGATTTGTCGAGATATTTGGCGCCATTGTCCCGAAGCTATCGTGTAAGTAATTACGTCTTTGTTGAGGATTTGGGATTTGGGATTTTGGCATCATAAAAATTATACAATAGCTTTGTGACCATAGCCCCCTCCAGTATGAGACGGCATAACTAAAATAACCCCAGTAAGTGTAGCAATGGCCCTGACCCAGAAATTATTAAACATTTTGAATACAATTTCATGCTAACCTCATAGTTTTGCTAATAAATCCCCATATAAAATTTGAGCTTAAGCATGAAATCGTACTGAAAATATTTCATAATCTCGGGGCCCGATCTGCTGCTTTTTAACCATTTCTGCTGTTTCTAGAATATCAGTCTCTTTGAAGAGATTCTGTGTGGCAATGGCACCGCTACAAATAAAACCACAAATGTCATATATACATAAATAGTACCTTTTACTTCTAATATAATTCTTTCATTACATTATTTACACTTTAATATAACAAACACATGCATTGCTTATACAATAAGCGATGACAATCTTTTGACATGATCATTAAGAAAGACGCACAATGATGAAAATGATAAAATAGTACAAAATAATCAATGTTCAGTAATCTAATTACAGTGTTGTAATTGTGTGTTTGTTTCCCCGCCTGCTCTTGCCCGATCTGAAACCTGGAGACTAAAAACAATTTTAGCGAAAATGCCCCGAGATCTTAACGTGACGTGGTGTAAACATCCTGGTGTTAAACTGATCACAGGTATTCTAACTGATGGCCAGCGATCATGAAAACACCCAATAGATCTGTCTCATCTGACATTGGCAAACCAAGGATGATACTGTAAATCATTAAATTTACGCGAGCAGAATATTAATGCGAAAAATGCGACCGCCATATGGTCGTATTTGCTGCGCGTTAAAGGTAAGACTGGTGAACAAACATGAATGGAGACATGGCCGTTCGCATTTTATTGGTGTCGCATTTACGTCTAAAATCTAACGGTCGCATTAAATTAGTGACTCATTAATTTCCTGATTTACAGTAACTAATTTCATGTCCACAGAATATTCAGATGCACTGTTTGTTCACAAAGTATGCAATCATCATACTTGCCTTGTCTGTACTGTTCACAGATATCTGTAGATTCTCGAACATGTTGAATAAATATTGAAAGACTAGAAAATGTAAAACCCAACTCGCTCACTCTTCTCTTCTATAAATAATGCTACCATTCCCACCTATACGATGAGATAATACATGTACTGGTTTAAATTAGAAAATCAAGTACCAGACTTGTAGATCCCTGAAACAATACTACTAATGGAACTTATTCATTCTTCGATTTTGCCTTTATATGAGAACAAGCATCAATATTTTGGCAAAGGACATACTAAAATGATAACACAACAACAAACATGTTTCTCCCGAGTAACATGCCAACCAAATAAAAAAGAATATCCCAACAGTTGACAGATAGAATCTTGTATACGCAGCTGGGCAAGAGCAAGTGGGTGGTGGGGGTGGTGGTGGTGTGGTGGTGTATGCGGCTACCACTGAAAGAAGTAGGCCAGCTCTTCCTCCTCCCTCGTGGCCTGGTCGTTCCCGTCGTCCTCCTTGACCTTGAGAGCGGGCGGCTCTGACCGGAACACCAGCTTCTTGCCCGTCTGGAAGAGGAGCGGTCAGCGTCAATGTAGAATGTACAAGCAGCTCTAGCCTTCTCTGCTGACCATAAGCTACTTTTTATATGAATATGTTCAGGAGAACATCATGAGCGTGGTCCATACACAAACATGTCATATAGTAGCTGCAGGGAAGGCTAGACTAATCTCAAGCTACTCTAGTAGATGTTACTAAGTTGGGTTACTTTCCCTAATGTGAAATTACAAGAGAATGGCAGTTTTTAATCATCCCCTAAAACTTTGCTTCCACCCAAAAATTGCAAATATTCCAAAGTATGTAAGGAACATAATCCTGAGGCCTGTTCAAGAGGGCGAGTTTACGCAAGTTCATGCGTGAAATCTCCTTGGAAACGCGTGAACTCGCGTAAACACGCCCCCTGAACAGGCCTCTGCTAGGATCTATAAATTCCA
>JAVCKZ010109572.1:0-10389 GCA_034780755.1 Lepetodrilus elevatus | reverse complement strand
GCTCCCGCCACAATAGAAAGCGTTGACGTTACAATAGTTGTAGCCTACAAGAGCGTCGTGCAACGGGCACCAGGCCACAATAAGAAACAAAATTCCAGGGCACATATTCTCTAAACTTAGTAAATCCTATAAGAAGTTTGTAAGTATTAAGAATTTGCCTAATTGGTTTTCTGCTTATGTTAATTTTTGAAGATATTTTTTCTCCATAAAATCCTTAGCTAAGAAGTTTTGAGAATACGGGCCCTGGCTCCCAAGAGGACCAGACAGGATTTTGGCAAGAATTGTTGAATTTTGTATGTTTGCATTTTATATGAGACTGTGCATGTCGACAGTCCAACAAAGAATAAACACTGTTATCTCATCAGTCTACCTACTTTGATGATGGCAGTGACGACTTTAGCAACTGCTCGGTCGATTGGAAGATTAAGTGATAGACTGCCAGTGTAGGTGGAGGTGTTCGGGATGTTGGTGGTATTGATGGCGAAATAGGCTTCATACCCAGGTGGAAAAGCTAGTAGTAAAACACAAGAACAGGATTAGGAGTGAATAGAGTGAGTGAGTGAGTGCATTATTGTTTTACATCCCAACGAGAATCGTTCACCCACAGGCACTTGAATCAGGCCATTATTTAAAATAATATATATGTATTATTTTTAAATATTGTTTTTCTTAATGTACTTTTATTTTAAATATATTCTGTCCAAAAGTATTTTTTTTTAAATCAACAACAAAATTTAAAAAAATAAAAATCGCCATCGACGGCATATAAATAATGGCCTGATTCAAATGCATGTGGTTCACCCATACGTGACGAGCGAATACAGAGACAGTACATAATTCCTACTAACTCTCTGATACGCTGAATTTGATGGCGCCACTGGCTGGATTCACTGCTCGTAGATCTGCTGCTGATGTTGCTCCAGGTAGGGTGAGAGCCAAGGGACCCTGAATAATACACAGCGATTTATCATTAGTAGTACCCACAGTTTGATTCGATGCAATTAGCATGTTATATTAATACGGCTCGTAGTGACACATTCTCCAGCTAGACTGTTCTTTTCAGGGTATTTTGTTCAGCGCAATTGAGTAGTCTAGATCTTAGGCGCTATATACATTACTTATTATTATTATTATTATTAATATTATTATTATTATTATTATTATTATTAAACGCAATAAGAAACGCCTTACACTAAGAGATTTCAAGTAAAGATCCACAATGGAGAATGTTAAATTCACTAAGAAAAACAATACAAATTGCTGGAACTTACAGTTTTCTTTGAGTCGATCTTGCTGGTATAGAATGATGTGGTAAATGTTGGTTTTGCACCCTATGGATATTAGAATACATACAGTCAATTAGAAACGATTCATGATGAACATAATCCTAGGTGAATGCTGTACATAGTGCTTCTCATTTCAATCGGCTGCTAGTGATGCCTTTTTTTGTATATTATCTGGTTGAAATTAGTTACTAGTAACTTAACGTATTTCCTTTCAAATAAACTGCATGTTTAAATTCTAGATAGAAGGTAGTAACTTACCTGTAATCCGACAGTAATTCTCACAATGGTGAACGATCTTTTTGTAGGTGGTACTCTGTCATTTGCGCTAACTGCGAACTGAAACAGTCAATAACTACATTCAGGTTTCCATTCTATTATGCATTATTTGTTTTCTTTTATAGCTTATATTTACAGTCAGAAACCACGCCATATGCTAAGCATAATAAGAATTATCTCAACAATGGAAATACTCCATGTAATTCATATTGTTGGTTAATGCCATCTTAATTGTATAGTAATTAAAACAAGTTAAAATAAATATTAATTTATGTTAAATACCTATTGATTGTTAAGTGGAATCTGCTTGTATAATGCTAAATTAACATTCCGTTTGTTCCACCCACTTTTGCAAGTACCCTACTGTAGAGAGAATTACAAGAAACCCACTGTGATGCAAAGTGTGGAATGCACTATTCCTACAGAGATCTTGAACGAGATAAGTCCCTTTGAATCCAGGAAACTGGACTTATGCTCTCAACGATTCCTACAGATTCTTTTGAATGGAAATTGGCGAATAATGAAAGAAGTACAGGTTCACAGACCAATCCGTAATATAGTACTTCACATAAAAGTTACTAATGTCTTGACAAATCAAATACACACAGTGTATAGTTTCAGGCTACCTGGGTTCAGTTACACAAAGCAATAGAAGCTCTAGGAGAGACGTTCCTCTATATGCAGGCCTATATGGAGTTACGATTATTCAGTGGAATGGGATCCTGCAAGTCTCATGCTTCTTAACTCTCTCCATGTTAGAGACAACCGAATATACCTTAACGAGCTATGCATGTACCCGATCCAACAAGGAGAGGGTTAAAATAAACCACGTGTAATCAAGGGTGTACTCGGTACATCCATGTGTTTTCTTCTGATGACAATCGTTGTTATATTAAAATTACGTCTTGAACTTACCGAGTAGGTAGCACCGAATGCGCCACTAAGACTATTCACCAAGATGAGGTCTCCCGTCAAGTACTTGACAAAGAACAAGCTTTTGATTGAAGGTGATCCCACAATGGCGTACGTCACTCCACTGGTCTAGGAGCAAAAGGCGTGTTTATATTACAATTTAGTAGTAACTAATAAGTTTTGTGTGTACAGTATATCATTTTAGAATATAACGGTAAATATGTTCACTTCATATGCTACGTCATCTTGGCACAACATGTAGGACATATACATTGTAGATACATTGGAAATAAATTCTGGCCAATGTCCATGGCAACTAAATCCACATCTATATATATTCATGTATATATGTTTTACTTCTCTGTATCATGCTATATGATTTATGAGAATAAATTCTGTTCTGTTCTGACAAATACGTCAGTGCGTCTATATATCTGTGCGTCTGTCTCAGTATTTACGTTATATTAGTGTTCATTTACCTAGAACAAAACCATGTAAACTACGTACCGAGTCTGGATCCGTTGCTGTGAGAGACAGTATTGTGCCACCGATAGGGAAGCAGGTCGAGATGGATTTAGAATAACTCGTAGGAGTGAATACTGGAGCCTTTGTATTGGTTGAAACAGTGATTATAACCTCAGAAGTCGCTCGTGCTAGCGGATCACCGGTGATGTAGGCAGCTACTATCAGCTATAACCAAGGGACACATTGTCAAACAGTGATGTTAAATTAAATCTTCAAATACTACTCTCAGTAATTAATCATTATTTGTGAACATAGCAAATTAAATTTGCATGCGTACTCTCACAATCAGAGAACGTATCATTGCAAGGAGCATTGTAAGATTATTACCCTACTCTACTTAATCTACTCGTAACTGTACCTTAAACAGAGACATCTACTCGTAACTGTACCTTACACAGATACATCTACTCGTAACTGTACCTTAAACAGAGACATCTGTGAGGTGAGGGGCTTGAGCAGAGATATGCTGCCAAAAGAGTCAATCTTGAAGTAGTCGCCTGGGTATTGCCAAATTATCTCGTACGTTAGCTGTACCTTGAAATAACAAAATGAAACAAAATTAGAAGTCAAGAGATGTCAAGAACAAATAGCGTTGGTGCTCCTACTTGATTTTATTATTACAGGAAAATGTATTTCATAATATACGTTTTACAACTTAAAGAAGTTCGTAAGTACTAAGAATTTGCTTAACTGGTTTTCTATACAGTATGACAATCTTAAATAGATATGTTCTGACTGACATTTTTAATTTTCGAAGTTTCGAGAATACGGGGCCTTGTTTCCCTATTCTAGAAACTTCGTAAATCCTAAGAAGTTCGTAAGTACTATTTGCCCTAATGGTTTTCTGTTTATGTTAATTTTTGAAAATACCTTTTCTCATTAAAACGTTCTTAGCTGGGGCCGTTTCGTGAATACGGTCCCTGGTGCATAAGGACATGGATTCTAGCCTACAGGTCGGATCGGGATTCGGAAACGTTATCTCAAAGACATTCACTGATGCTGCATGACATTACATGTATACATCCATGATCAGCAATGTTCCAACTTCAACAACGGCCAGATCCTAACTGCTAATAGTTGTATTTCTGCACACACTTACCCCCTGAGGTGCTTGGGCGTTGACGTTGGTAATGGTGACGCTTACAGCTGAATTCATGACAACGTTAGCATTGATCTTTTTCAAGGCAAATACTGGAAGGACCAATGGCGGTATTGTAATTCTGACTGTCGTAGTTGCCTTGGCTCCAAAAGGATCCGTAGCAGTTACAACCATCTGAAATTACAACGATGTCTCTTACAACTTTCTCAAACAATTAAAGTCTTAAATAAATAATTAAACAAATGAATGACCATTAATTATGGGATATGACCATTAATTATGGGATATACTGTTATTAAAGTAAATACTGATTAGGCTGAATAAGTAGAGCAATATCAAGGAAAATGAATTAAAGAGAAATATATTTTGGCATGTAATGTACTCACACCTAGTCTTGAATATATTTGCATATATTACTTGTATCTTAGTAAATACTTTATTGAATTAAAAACAATAAACCTATTTCAATTTCTTAAAGTTTGATTTTTTGCAGCATTAATAAAATAATCAGTTTATATAAATGTAGTTTTGAGTCAAATTTAGTTCATACAGAGGGGCGACATCCAAAAGGCGGAACAGGCAAACTGGATCCATTTGTACGTGTTCATTTTCAGACGCCCATCCACTTACTGTATAGACAACTGGTGCACCCTATTACACAACACTTACTGTATAGACAACTGGTGCACCCTATTACACAACACTTCCTGTATAGACAATTGGTGTACCCTATTACACAACACTTACTGTATAGACAACTGGTGCATCCTATTATACAACACTTACCGTATAGACAATTGGTGTGGAAAGGTTAGATTTGTGATCCTTGAATATGTTGGCCCGGGTTATCAGCTGACCCCCAACTGGATCCAAGTAGAAGTAGGTCGAGGCTCCTGATGATGAGCTGCTTACAGCGTATGTTAAGGAATCCTAAATAAAATCACATCATAGAGTCAGATAGAGTCAGATATTACATCCTAATTTTAGAAAATTGCAGGGTTAATTTGTCACCCATGCGGCATTCATGTGTCCTACAGTCCTATGCTGTTCTGTCATAAATTGGTGCTTAGAGCCGCTTTCAAGATTATTTAACTTATATCATGACTTGTCAGTTTATGGCAGGAGGACATATCTGTGGCGCTGGGTGTTGCAGTATCCTTCGAGTACCGCCTAGTACTGGACAGACATGATCTGCATTGCCACTCTACAATATATCAATATCGCGTCTGAAAGGCAACTTTTGCGAACATTGATGCCGTCATTGATTCCGAGCTTCAGGGACGGGATTCTACCATTGGGCTACCACCCGCCCCTGTGTGCTATATGATAGCTAAACATGCCGGATAGTGTGGTCTGGGAGGCTGACATTTAAAATCACAACTGTCTTCCCGAATGTGTTACAAACATTGGAAGTGACGATGAAATATAATACAAAATATCACTGGGACAAACATTAACGGGAAACATGTATCAACATGGTAGCTATACTCCATGAACACACATGATGTTCCATTTAGAACCAGCAACTGGCTAAGTAGTCTCACCCCATTGGGATCCACTGCGGCTAGGCGTGTCAGCTCCACCCCCGCGGCTGTGGACCTGCGGCACGTGACCGGGATGGTGGCGCTGGGGAATGTAGGGGACTTGTTCTTGGTGGGATCTTGATTGATGGTCCTCCTCACAAATACCGTCAACGTCGCTGGTACTGTGTTCTTAGGCCAGGCGCTGTCATAGCAGCTCAATTTCACCTGCGTATAGAACAATACCGGATATCCGTCATGAAATAATAACTGGAAGGAGAATTGTTATTAATATTCCATTATCGATCCATCATAAAACTACAAATGTTAAAACATCCTCAGACATTCATTCAATACTTTGACAGGAAGACATGGTTGGTTCTCTCAATTCTCCCCAAAAGCAAGCAGAAATATGAATACTACAAATTATACTATGGTAGGTTTTCGTGAATGAGCACTGAACACTTTGTTTGTCCTTTTATCCAGGAATACCAATTATTGGTTTGGCCTTTTTTCCCAAGAATACCAATGACCACGATCGTTATGCCATGGTTTCTTAAGAACCCAGCTCAGAGTTTCGAATACGCACAGAATACGTGTGCACACACTAAAGGTGAAATGACACGAAGAAACAAGTATGTGGGGCGCTATAGGACTGTTTATCATATATTTCGTTACGTATTTTTGAAAGCCAATATAAATTATCCTTGTGGTTATGACAACTTGATAAACATCTTAATAGCATTATACTTTAATATTATGGACTTTCACCTTTGCTTTTGTAGATTACGGGATGACATATATCAACCACACGCATCGCAATCAGCACAGTGATCGATGGTGTATCATAAACCGACATGGACAATTGAATTATGAAACCGTATTTACTCCAAAAAGCAGAACTAAATCCACTCACGATGTAGGAGGTGGTTGACTTGCTGTCCACAGTCAGTGGGATGCTGACAGAGACGTCAGTGGGCCCAGGACCTGTCTTGAAGAATGCTCGGCCCAGGCCGTCTCCGATAACGTCACATTTCAGTGTTCCCTGTCAATTGCGAAGTTATGAGAATTTAATATTATTTGGAAAAGTGAATGCCACAGTATTCATCTAAGAACTCATATGCAAGCTACTAGTACAGTCTCTTCTACGGCAGTTAATCACTGTGGACGCCAAGCCCTAATGGTGCTAAGAGTTCGTTTTCACTTTGAATGTTGAAAATTATACTCTACATACACATAATTATGGCAAAATAACCATGCCCTATTGTTGTCATGCATCAACCCACGGTATATTGATCACATTTGTAATGTCATAGTTCTGCAGTATATCTCAGCACCTGCTCTTTCTGAAAGAAACAACGATAACAACCGCATTATTACATAATGTAATTGCACAAGTTGCACGGGATAGGTTCGAACTCGGGATCTTTGGATCTGTCCCTTTCTCAACCATCCTCCCGTTGATTAATTCCAGCCGAAAATGCTTGCATCACCAGCAAGTTCTTCTTACAGCAGTGCATACATTAATTGAAGTAAAGCTCAGGGTATCCTTTCACTAATGCTCTCTTTGCCGATAGTTAATACATTGCAATTAGTGGTATGGTCTCTTTGCGTATAAGAGAGATTTGTTAAAGGATACCGTGAACTGGGAATGCCAATGGCACAGTTCTCACCAGACGATCTGCGTCAGTCACAGAGATGGTCATCACAACTGTACCAACAGCCACTGTGTCATCCACAGAGGCGAACAGAGGGCTGCCCACGACGGGCGCCACGCCATCACGCTGTACAGTGATCGTCACAAACGATGTACTGGATTGTTTATTCGGGCCGTCGTCTGAGGCTTTCACCATGATCTGTGGACACACCAGAAGCTTAGTTATGATTTAGGACCATAAATGAAAATAGGCAAGGAATAATTGGATTAAAGCAAAGAAAGATTGGGTGCCCTGTTCCAGGATCATAACAAAATCATACCGATATTCTGGCAAATATAAGTGTGTAAATAATGCCTATTGTCGAATATAGTAAACGTATCTAGTATAATATACTATGCAAGTCCTTTTCAGTAAATTCAACCATGGGAATAACCCTCTGTAGTGTTTACGGTTCAACAATAAGTGTATGCGTGAGTGTATTATATGCCATCTTGTAGCTACTGAGTAGCTAATGCACAAACAAACTTACAGTGAAGGATTTAGTTTTGGCAGCATCTGTGGTCAGGGATTTCTTCATTGTCAGGAGACAGGTGCGTGGGTTGATGGTGAAGAACTCGCTGATCTTTGCAGTTGGATTGACAAACGAGCATGTGATTACATCCTAGAAAAGAAAGTACCATGACTCTGTCTTTTCATATCTATTCCAAGTCACAGCACAACTCTTTCAGGCTACTTCACAACATCCTCAATCATTTCAGTCCCATTACAACGTTTCACAGTCACATCACAATCCTTCCTGGTTACATTACAACCCTTTCCAGTCACATCACATCCATTTGCAGTCACCAAGTCAGATTACCCCCACAACATCCTCAACCCTTTCATTCCCGTTACAGTCACCCGACAACCGGTTTTCGTCTCAATTTCAGTCCAATCATAGGCCTGCCAACGTTCCCCAGTCATCTCACAACCCTTCAATGTTACGTCACAATATCCTCACAACCATTCCAGTCCAGTCCAGTCCAATCACAATCATCATCATCAGTAATCTCAAAAGACAAAACCTCCTCACAAACATTTCAGTCTAAAACACAACCCTTCCAGTCACCTCACAACCATTCCAATCAATCATAATCCTTCTAACTAACTTCACAACCATTTCAGTCTAATCACAACCATTCCAATCACCTTATATTACAACAATGCCAGTCATTTTACATAGTTTCTATACTTCTCATGTCATTTCTGTAAATAGTTATTTATTTTTCTGATAACAATCTCCTTTCCGTAATGGATATTCTTCGTGATGTTCCAAGTTAGTAAGGGTGTTAATTAGGTTGTATTCGATTGTTAAGTGGCATTCCTTGTGAGTAACATAGATCTATATACAGAAGTATGAGCATTCTTACACTATCTTGATCTGTCACACGCAGCTCCAAGCACCAGGTGCTTATATCCACGTCTGTAGTGACACCGGCTTGCACGGTGGGCTTCTCAAATATTGGTCCCAATAGGTTCCTGGTCACGCTGATCACAACAGTTGTTGTGACTGGGTTGGCGGGCATGGTTGGATCTCTGGCAGACACTGTGAGCTGAAAACACGAGTGAATACGTGAGGTAGTGCGGGTCCTATTGTCATATTTCAGTGGCATGGGTCATGGTGGCAGGGTGAGTAGATGAACAAGTATTGTTTACGTCACTGTGGGACTCTTGAATCCATACGTTGTTACATGGTGGGAGGTGAAGGTAGTGTGCACGGCTGGTGCAGATGTAGTATGGATAGTAACTGTATGCTGTGTTTACAGGCATTTACTGCCATCCTAACCAACATGTGAAAGTAGTCTACACCACTGAGAAGATACTGATGAGATTCACACGTCTAAAAGGGAATTGATATGCTAATGTGAATTTTTTTTTAAATTGGTGTTTAAAGTCGCTTTCTAGAATTTTTCACTAATATCACGACTTCTCAGTTTAGGACTGGAGGAAACCCTCAACATCCGTAGCGCTGAATGTTGCAGTAATCCTGCGAGCACCGGCTGGTACTGACAAGACCAAGGATGATATATTATATGCATTGCCACTCTACAGCCAATCCTATCAATATCGCGTCAGAAAGGTAACTTTCGCGAACATTGATGCCGGGCCCCCGGGGCGGGATTTGAACCTGGAACATTTGGCTCCGAAGTCCAATGTTCTACCACTGCGCTACCACACGCCCTGCTAATATGAATACCGTTGTAGTAAAAGGGTTTCAGCACCAGTTATTGAATATTGTATTAGCTTAAAGTGTCATCAGTTATCAACAAAAACAGTGTCATGGTCTGGATAAGAGAGTTTCATGAAAGGATCCCCTGGTGTATGCGTCTTACTATGACTTACCCTGTATGTCACAGACTTTTTCGGATCTCCTTTCAAAGGACTTGCAATGGTGATGTTACCGCTCATCTCATCTATGCGGAAGAACGCTGCCCCTGGATAGACTCCTATCAGCGTGTGCTTTGTCTGTTGTAGAAGTAAAGAACAATACACTACTGTGGACATCCGCCTGACCATATGCTATATATGGGCTTCACGAACCGGTCGCACTGTAGTCTGGGTGTAAATCCAGGCGCACGCCATTCATTTACACTAGTAGGAAGTGACGTAAATCTCCATTTACGTCCGAACTATCTATACGACCAGTTTGTGAACCGTAGACCATAACCGTAAAATACTATTGCTAGAGAGGTTTCGCAATACTACATTACCATTACGGACACGGTCATCATTGTATGCGTAGTATGACGTCAGAGACTCGTCCGAGGTGTAGTTTCCCGTTTCTGACACTGCTATCTAGCCTGCTACACGTAAGGCAATTACTGTTAACTAATTAAAGTATTTGAGGGTATTTCTACATGGTTTCCCACATATCCTAAAGGTATGGTAACCGTAACGGTACGTTTGCGAACTATCTCTATAGAAGCACACTTTATATCTCTGAGATACAGTTATCATACAGTTAGGCTATTGGCCCATGTCAATTCAATACCCAGATGCCCGTTGCACGACGCTCTTGTAGGCTACAACTATTGTAACGTCAACGCTTTCCATTGTGGCGGGAGCCCAGTTAC
>JAVCKZ010109571.1:0-23363 GCA_034780755.1 Lepetodrilus elevatus | reverse complement strand
GATACGTATCGTATCGTGAGCCTGGTATCGTGATACGTATCGTATCGCGAGATAGGCGAATCGTGGCACCCCTACTTACTATAGACAAGCAGTGTGGACTAGAAACAATACAGTTGAGGAAGTTGTTCGAGGTATACTCTCGTCTCGTCGAGTTGCGTCCGAGAGGGTTGCCCCTGAAATGCGTGACCACTCAGTCAACGGGTTAACCCTCTCCTTGCTGGATTTGGCACAAGCACAGTTCTTTAGGCATCTCCGGTTGCCTCCAGCAGGTAGAGGGTTAAGCGAATGGATGCAGCGTACAGAATAATTAACTTACTATTGGAAGTGCATCGTTTTCCCACACAACAATGTTTCCTGTCAACATTCTATATTTAATAACCGCTGACCTTAGAGTCCAGTTATGCATTCATACATATTTGTAACTGTTTATTAATAACTGCGTATATTTAGGAATAACTGCGTATTTTTAATCCTTTATTTCCAGAAGAGTAGCCTAAATCATTTTAATATAAAAAACACGACCCGTGGTATAGGTAACGTATACTGATAAATATTAATTATGACATAGACTTGTTATGTAATTAAAATTGGAAGGTTTTACAAATATATTTCCAAAACTTATATTTACTCTGTGTATGTAGCTGTCTGTGTGTCTCTCGCTCTCTCGCTATCTCTCTCTCACTATCTCTCTCTCGCTATCTCTCTCTCTCTCTCTCTCTCTCTCTCTCTCTCTCTTTATGTGTGTGTTCAGCGAGATAGTGAGCGACGGAGAAATAAATAAAAAGGGAGAAACATAGAGAAATAAAAAAAAGATAAAGAATGGGGTATTATTCATGGTACCTTATTCGTGAATGGGGTTTGTTGGTCATTGAATAAAATGTGGGTTTTTCTCCTTGTTTGCTGGTTATTTATAACTCTAAAACCAAACATTGACACATTTAAAACATCGCCAGCAGCGATGAGGGAACAGAGTTACTGCGCTTTGACTGGGCAACGAACGTCTTTTATTTACTTACACATTTTCCTCGCTCTGTGTGTGCAAATGCTTCACGTCAAATAGGGGTACTCTGGCGTTCCAATTTAGGGTGGGTTATCGCTTGGCCGAAGCTTATAGTATAGGGGTAGAGGGGAGAGACAGAGGGAGAGAGTCATGAATATTCATAAGCCAGATGACAAAGGACTAGTGGACAAGTAAAAGAGGGAGGGTTCTAGCGACTTTGATCGGAGCTGTTCAGAAGCCGTCTGTGCTTGAATGAGTCAGTCTCGTGGTAATTTCTCAGTGATTGTCTTCAGCTGTAGCTTAGCGTTGCGGTGGCATAGCGCTCTCTGCCCGTGCTCTCTCTATTCTCCCCCTCTCTCGCTCGCAGAGAGCAGCGGTTTTCAGCGCGTGCAAAATCAGACGCTAGGAAACAGCTTCTTCTAAGTTTGGAGTAACTTGTTCGCGTTCGAGAGCTGGTGGGGAAAACGTGCTCCTTACCAATAGCGGCGTACGCACGGACGGTCGCATCGGTCGGACTCCCTTCCCTTCTTCTACTATAACCATGGGATCTATTAGAAACCTTTCCGCACTTTTCTTCGTGTGCGTTTTATGGACTTTTACCTACGGACAAGAAACGCAAAAGTTTAAGATCAAGCTGAAGAGCTTATCGACGACAGATTCGAAAGCTCCGGAAGAGAAAAAGGAGGATGCTAGGACATATCAGCACCCGCACCACAATCCTAGAACGTGTGGAGAAGCTGACTACTGCTGTCACGGACAAAATAATACCTGTTTTGCTCTTGGACGACGTTTGGATGGGAATTCCAATGAGACGCGATGCTACTGTGACTCCAACTGCCTAGTGATGGCAGACTGTTGTCTAGACTACCACGACTTCTGTCAATGTAAGTGATTTCACTTTTATTATATTTTAATTAACACCTTACTATTGTTTGATAATTGTATTTTTCAGCTATCATCACATTGCATCATTATCGTTATTAATTAATTGTATTAAGAATGATGCACTAATGCATCATTTGCAGTCTATGCCACATCCTGTACCCTTCTTTATTTGTTTCTTGATGACATCATACACATGTTCACATTGAATTATGTTATGATAAAAGAATGGATACTATAATACTATAATACATGTAATGGTAACTCAACCACTGAGAACACTATTGGTGTACATACTCATATACTACACATACTCATATACTACACATACTCATATACTACACATACTCATATACTACACATACTCATATACTACATATACTCATATACTACACATACTCATACTACACATACTCATATATACTACACATACTCATATATACTATACATACTCATATATACACATACTCGTATACTACACATACTCATATACTCTATGCTGCACATACAGTTTTCATATGATTCACATACTCATATTCTGCATATACTGCTATGATTCACATACTTGTATATGCTGCACATATTTGTAGGATGTACATACTCATATGGTTCACATACCGGTAATGACATCTTAACCAACAATATATGTATGATATGACCATATATATTGTATTCAAACAACACAACACAACACATCTCTTTCTCTCTCTATCTCTCTCTCTCTCTCTCTCTCTCACACACACACACACATACACACACATGCACACACACACGCACATACACACACACAAAGGCATACTGGTAGTCACATACCACAGAGAGAGAGAGAGAGACACACACACACACACACACACACACACACACACACACACACACACACACACACACATACAACCTAGTACACAGTCCACTTAAGAGTTTATACATCTAACCCTACAATCTGTATCTATAGAGCTACTGACAAAGATACCATCAATCTTGAAAGAAGCAATGGACAGCACCCCACGCCATGTACACACACATCTGTACATAAGTGTACGGCCTGGATACTTCAACACACACTGCTACATCACTGCTACATCACTGGTACATCACTCAAGCCTCTACACTTCCAAACCATCCATGCACTGGCTAATGGTAATCCACAAGATACAGCTATGCTGAAGAATATGGGCCAGGGCATCTTATCTTCTACCCCCACCCCCCTTTAGGGATTGACCCCGCCCTCAATTTTCTTCATCTGCTGCCATGGGTTATGTATCCGTGCACTCCGAAACCTTTTATGCCACATGTGGTTCCAACTTCTGACAGACAGCACAAGCTATGTACATCACGCCTGAATGGACATCGACTTCTTTACTAGTGGATTAGTAAACTTTCAATCTTGAATTAATACCTCCCACAACCAACTTCTCAAGACACCTTTTATGCAATGATGTTATAATTTTTGCCATTTCTTCTTTTGGGAGCTGACACATCTTATACCTTATAGACTCCTATTGCCATTGTGTATGAAGGAGGCCCCTGTATGCAATGATATATTTTTTATTTTTTATTTGGACAATTCTGTTGGGAGCGGACACATCTTATACCTTTGAGTATACTCCTATTGGCATTATAGAGGAGGTATACCGGTACCTATTTACAACAACACTATTAGCAATACCAATGAAAGAGTAAGTTGCATTGAGTTAAGTTATTACCTAAACAATATCACTGTAGAGGTACTGCAATTGACACATCTATTCATATATATATTAGCAGCATCATGAGATACATACTCCATTGGGTGAGTGAGTGATATATGGAGTTTAACGTGCTCCATTGGGTAAAGCTACACAATCACTACCAATAGCATTGCACATGAGCATGTAGCATTTGGCACACTCTAGCAAATGTACTACTGCAATTGGTACATCCTATTACCAATACTATTGTACATACCGGTAAGAGTACTACATCGAGTAAATCCTATTAGCAACAACACTATTTAATATTACTTCATTGGGTAAAGTTACACCACAGCTACTACTAGCAATAACATTGTACATAAGAGTACTGCGTTGAGTACATTCTCTATTATAATAGAAATACCATTATACATAACTGTACCGCGTTGAGTACATTCTCTATTAGCAGTAACACAGTGTGTAGACTTGAATGCTCTACATCCTTCATGTGTTCTTCATTTGCAATTTGTCTGCGATATTAGTTTCATTATTAGAGAAGCAAGTGATCCGAATTGATCGATGCGTCAGCATCAGTTAGCTTCAATAGCCTATGACCTGTGATTCTATAGATGAAAGGCCGGGCTTGTACCACTGATAGGGGTAGGGGGTGTGGTATGAAGTAAGGGTCTGAATTCAAGGAATAGAAGAGATAGAGGGGGGAAATAATAAAAAAAATAGAAGAAAAATAGAAGAAAAAAAATTACTTGTGATTTTATATGTTTCGCATTTGACCTACTTTGTTTGATATCTTTTTAAAGGCTCATGTTCAAATATCTTCAGGGTATGTATTTGTATGCCATAGTACTGATCTAAGTTTATTATGTTTGACATTTTTGACTGCGAAGATTATAGCAAAGGTCTTATCCTGGTTGGTAAACATGGTAAATATAGGGCAGAATTGACAAGATAATCTATGTGTCGGATGATGGCCTTTGTGTATGCTCCGAGATAACGTCTGTATTACTTACATACATGTATACTCAAGTTTACCATATAGACATGGTTGTAAGCACTGATTTCATTGTCAGTATGGTAAATAGCATATTTTATGAAATAATAATAATTTGTAATATTTAGATTGGAATTGATGTCATGATAATCTGATTAATACTTTAACAATAATAATAATAATAATAATAATTATAATTTATAATAATATTTATAAGAAACATACTATTTACAATAATAATAATAACATTGATTATGAAATTCATGATATTCTGAACACAAATAACAATAATAATTTTAAATAATAACAATAATATTGACAATGACAACAACATAATAATAATAATAACAACAACAACAACAATAATAACAAATAATAATAATTGAAATATCACTTTCATATATTGACAGATTTCCATGGTCTACTAACTTCCTTCAGAATAGATATGATAGAATGTGCTTGATGGGCGAATATTAATAGAACAGGGATGTCTGATCATAAAAGCAAGCCTGACATTATTTGATTGATAACTATTGTGGTATTTGATGTTGTGGTATTTGATAATGTTTATTGAATTACGAGTTGCCCTGCAAAAGCATCTCCAAGTCTCAGATGGTGTGGAGCTGCGTCATGCACTTTTGGTTATATTGATATGGACCTGGAAATGTGTGTTGTGTATAGAACATGTAGAAAGTGGGTCAGTGTGGCTTTAATACCCCCCTGACTTGGCAGTGTGGCTTTAATACCTCCAGCTGACACACTGACAAAAGTACAAGTTCAACCCATATATGACAGAATACACCATTCATCTTCTATGTCAAGTTGATGGCCAAAAACTTCAAATGGTCACATTGAAAACAAATTAGGCCAGCTGAGAACGAACTCCCTCTTGCCCCACTTTCTACCACACACAGAGTCATATTTTTGGTCTCTTTGCACCAGTTATTTGTCTTGTGGTTTGAAACTGATATTTGATCTCCAATATCCAGGCTTTGCTTTGTGTCTGAGGGACGGCCATCCGAGGATGTTTTCACGATGAGGATGCTAAGCCTGTTTCCAAACAAAGTCTCCCCGTTGGTTCAGCACGTCTGCTTCAGAACGGCCAGACAGTTTAATGTCCTGTCAAATAAGCACTCAAACAATTCTCCCAGGACTGTCTTCTTGATGGCTATTGAGCTTTACTTACTTACGTTCTAGAGTCGACGACCGAAATGTCATTTGCCGATGGCACTGTGTTGATGTCGCTTTGTTAGACGTCATTGACAACTTGAAGGAGAGCGTAGGTGGGACATTTTGTCTGAGACGAGTAAATCCTTTGATAGCCATTAACATAGATGTCCATGTTCTTGCGAAACTATAATAATAAATATACTTTTCTTTTCGATTCCTGAGATGGCTTTGTTGAACCTAACTTTCAAAAACTAGTGTATTAAGGAAAGGGTGTCTTTTAACCCTCTCCCTGCTGAAGGCAACTTAAGTTTCCTGATCACATGCAGAAATAGAACACTTTGATTTTATTCAGCAGGGAGAGGGTTAAGATAATCTGTTCCACTAAACCACAATATCACTACCAGTAGGGAGCAACATTAATATAGGATGTCATGATCCTGTTTTTCAATCCGCTCTCACGGTGTAAATAATGTATTTATTTCATGTCAATTATTTTGTTTGTACCTTCATGAGAAGAAATATTAACACCATCACTCACGGCCACTAGTACCAATGTATTCAACTGTTGAAGTGCTTAATATCAATTTGTGAATTGGAACACACAGTTGATTACTAACGTAGATTGTATCAACAATATAAACCTCAGGACTAATTGTTTCTCAAATTGCAACACATAATGTTACAGGAAATGATTAACCATTTCCCTTTGTATAATGCAAGAGATGGAAAGATTATCTAAAACTAAATCGATAGAAATTATGATATGTTAAAAAGTCACCATCATATAACGTTTAATACTTTGTCCTTAAAGATCAAATAAAATTACTTTCGATTAGGAAATAATTGTCCAGAAATAAATTAGGCATGGTTGACCCTTACGAAAAACCATATCGGTATCATAGTCATGAAATATTGCCAAATATTTCATAAATATTATCATAATAAGTATCAATGGCGCGATATCCTATGGTCCCAGATTATGTAATGTAATGACATGCGATACAAGCGGACTGGTCCATGTAGGCTCTGAGAATGAGATACTAGGTCGTTACAATCCATGCTAGGACTATGAGTAGGATAGTTTAGAGGAACATGGTTTGTAGAGGCTCTATGAAGTACAGATGTTGTGAACATACAGATCGGCAGCCAAGTCCGGGGCAATGACAACCACATGTGGACATTTTGTGGGAATCCGGAATATAGGAATGGCTGGAGAAGAACAGGAAGGGAGGTGTATGTTTGGACGTGGTTCAAGTGGAAAACAGAAGTTAAATGCTAGGGCATGGATGTGTTAATTGGGATGCATTCGTTGATGAACACATCTGGCTCTAGTTAGCCGTCTTGATCTTGCCAAGGATGTCTGGCTCAGAGGTTTACGAAACTTTTTGAGCAAAATTTCATGCACCCCAATTTTTACGGTGTTCATATTAAAACCCTGTCCCTGCTGGAATATGCAGAGACAGGTTGCTATTAGGGCATCTTAGGCAGAGACACTGCTATTAGGGCATCTTAGGCAGAGACACTGCTATTAGGGCATCATAGGCAGAGACACTGCTATTAGGGCATCTCTAGTTATTTTTAGCATAAGGGTCCTGGGAGTCATTTGAAAATCTGCAATGTTAATGGTTAATGGTATCTATGGATGGTATAGATAAGGTATGTCCTGCAAGTTACAGATTTGACCTCCATTATCATTGGGCTTATGGAGAATGACCCCCTTGTTATTTTCTGAATTTCTAACACTATTATTTATATGGGGATATGTTAACAAAACCTGGAGTTGGGCATGAAATTGCACTCAGAAAGGTTTCGTAATCTCAGGGAACAGTGTCGTGGGTGTCTATAGCAGTGTTCACAATGAATCTAGCTGAGTAATAAAGTTCTAGTTGCCATTTTGGCCTCTTCAGATCGTTTACATTCATTCAGTTTTTACACAGTTCTGAATGAACACATTTACTGAATTACTATTAACATCGTCATCAACACTACTATACACATGTCATGCTGGGAAAATGTGAATATTTTATGCAGATTTTTCCCCGCAACAAAATATATCAATTTCACTTGACTGGGTTTTGATTCATTCTCATACCCATGCTGTTTCTGGATGTACTACTTTGAGACATACGACGGGCGAGATATATAGGTTCTGATTACAAGGTAAAAATAATAGAGTCTTGGCGTGGTGTTTTTTTAACTCTTCGATCCAAGTTTGTACAAACAAAACAGTTTTAGTCAAACATGAAGCTAACTTTGGGTGGTGGGGGTGGGAGGTGTCGGGTTCGAGTTAAATGTATGTGCATTTACATTCAAGCCTTTCAAATTCTTATATAGATCTATATTAAAACTTAAAAGAAAACATCTGGGGCAGACAGATCGCGACTGCTGTTTGATCAGGCTGTGCGCGGGAGGTACTAGATACGAGGGTCACTAACCTAGTACTAGTAGAGGTAGCTGGCTCTGAGTGACACACATATATGTGGGTATGGGGGTGGGGGTGGAAGGCTTATCCCCTGGAATGTCTGCTATACAAAGTGCATTGATTGCACCAGTGTAGAAACAACCTGTGATATAGTGTTAAATTGAGCATTAAATGCATGTTAACATAGGTTGTCACAGCTGATTTGAGTAGGACCATGGTTGGTGTACATCACAAGAAATATTTAACATTGATTGTTCAGATATTTTACTGTGTTAATTATGAATAATGTGGTTATTAACATTGATGACCCCAAATGATTTCTGGAGTTGTTTGATGCAGATGGAGGTGTGTGTGTGGGAGGTGGGGGAGACGAGGAAGGGGAGGAAAGGGGGAGTTAGATGATTTTTGGATGAATAGTTTAGTATCACCACCCGCCATTTAGATATCTGATGAGAGCATCTTCCGTGGTGGGGATCCATTGGGCGAGGAAGATTTGGCAGTATTTATCTCAGTATTTATCTCAGTATTTATCTCAGTATTTATCTCCAACTGCAAGAGATTTTCGACTGCACGAGACACATTAACTTCTTCAAAGTAACGCTGACCATTTGGTTCATGAGATCCACTATGCTTCACCTGTTTGCAATTCTTTGAAGGTGATCAGGCTGACATTAGATGAAACAATTGCTATCTTCGCAGTTTATCGATGGGTAAAGTTTCTTGATCAACATGGCCGACCAATATCAGTAAAACAATTGAATTAAATGATAGCACTGTTTACATGTAGTGATGATGTCCTGGTGCATGGAGGAACGTGTGCTGTACACTGATACAGGGATAGAACTAGACACTCGCCCGGCAGTGCAATACATCTCCTAATGGTAAAGGTATCCTACCAGCTGGTATAAATTTCATATTTTTCCAATTTATATAATTATTCAGGCAAGTACATCTCTGGCTATATATTAATCTTATTATTATTATTATTATTATTTTATTATTATTATTGTATTTATTATTATTATTGTTACGATTATTATTATTTATTATTATTATTATTATTATTATTGTAAAATCCAAGTGAAATTTATTTTTCAAAATGTATACGGAATGATGTTGCATTTTCAGAATGTTCTTGATTTGGATAATAAATATGTCTCCCAATTGCCTTTCAAGGAGACAATTACTGCAGACAGTATAATGGACATTACTGACAGCCCTATGGTCAGTGTTAATAACAACAACCCTATGGTCAGTGTTAATAACAAGACCACATTTACCACCGAACAAAACACCATCGCGATCCTGGTGACTTCCTATAAAAGTAGGTCCGCTCATTGCCAGGCAAATGCTTTTTCCATGTTTATGGGCTCTGCCAACTGCTCGATTTATGTTCTCCGGTGGAAGTGAACTTGGCATGTACTGGGTCGCACCAGATGGATGGAGTCTAGCCATGCCAAAGGAGAATTAAATCTTGCAGTACACATAAAACACGCATCAATTTATAGTGTCTGAGCGGAGGATCGGTATCCAATGGCTTTTTATCGGTGGCTGCGTAAAATTGTACTTTTCGAAATTGATGTTTATCGTGAAATTTGATATGGTTACGATATCATGGGTCGGGGTGTTCCTGAAACTGTTTGATTGCTTGATGTATTGATGATGTTATTTTGTTGCATACTTTTCCTCACTGATGACACGTAAAACCAGAAACCTTGTACTTCAGTTTGATACTCAGGAATTATGATTATGATCCTTTGAATGGCATTAAGTGAAAATATTATCCATTGTGGAATAGATTCAACAGTAAGGGCCTGTATAACATTCCACTAGACTCCACACTACACAGATCTATGGTATGTTCCCCGGACCCGGAACACGACTCAGACTTATGGTCTGTTCCCTGGACACGGAACAAGACTCAGACTTATAGTCTGTTCCCTGGACATGGAACAAGACTCAGACTTATGGTCTATTCCCTTAACCCGGAACACGACTCAACTTAGGGTCTATTTCCTGGACCTGGACCTAATTCTTGGCTCGCATGCCTTTGGTTAAATAAGAAAATATTTTATTCATATTTTGGGTCATGAGCCAATCAGATTGCTGGGAATTGGGTCTGGGTCTGATAAATAGACCACACGTCCGGGTCCAGTGGAAAGACCTCGCTCAGAACTACCTGTGTGTATTTGACAGTACTGTTTGAGCGCAAGTGACAAAGGGTACCTTAGATGTTAATATGAATAACTTACTAGACAACTAGCATGTATCGAGGACTAGCTTGGAAGGAAAGTTATCACAGGTGGCGGGACCCTGGCCCCAGCCTATCGCAGATACAATAGACAGTAAATAAAGCACAGCGTTAAACATACAGCATGTCATTACCATCATCAAATGTTCCATCTCTGTGGTTGATTAACTTCATAAACTGCTGGCAGGATTAGTTACCTCGGAGTCAACAAGCCGTATAATTGCTGTATGTTTGCGGAAGAAAGCGCCAAGAAGACGACAAGAACAACTCGAGCAAACCTTTTCTACCTTTGCTTTTGAAGTCGATTGTTTTCCTTTTGTGACGCAACGTGCAATTGCTTATGGGGTATTAGAGCTAAGTGGGATTAGATTACTGAATGTTGCCCAATGTTGGGACTGGGTGTAGTTTTCCATGTGTGTTTGTGCACGGCTTGCGATATTGATAGGACGTCCTGCAATTTTTTACCTGAAAATTATCGTCGCGTATTGGCGAAAGTTTCCCTCTTTAAAAATGATTCATTCTGTAATTCACTCACTTGCCTGAAAATTGTGTCCATTCGAATTAAATTAATATTGAAATGTACCATAAATTTATCTCCTGCTTTACTAAATTATTATTAATATTATTATTATTATTATTATTATTGTTACTGTTATTGTTATTGTTTATTATTTATTAATTAATTAATTGGTTGTGATTTGTATGAATTGCTCAATTAAGAAGTCAGGATTAATAACAATATTAGGGTTAATCACTGAATATAGGTTTACGGGCACAATGCTATAGGGTTAACTGATTGAGGGTTTAGGGAAGATAAAAGAAGGGTTAACAGAGGGTAGATTATATTAAATATCTGATATATTAAAGTTGACAGGGGTTAGGGACATAAGATCTGATCTGATATCTAGGCTGATAGTCTGGGAAATTTGAGATTTGATATACAGAGTAACTGATTAAAGTATATCCCTTGATGTCTTACATACTATATTTTCAGATACATGATCCATGTTAACATATACTGAACAAAATTAATTAAGTGGCAGGAGCCATTTTGGATATATACATTTAGCTTTATAGGATATTAACAATAAAGAATTTCCAATCATCTTGCAAAGGATCTATAGATGTAATCTTTAAGAATTCGTAAAAACGTATGAAGGATAATGACACCAGGTTCCCAAAGGTTCCAAATTTGGTAGAAGCTTCACCACAAAATATCTGCCAGACCGTAATTTATTTTGTTAAGTATATTTCTGAATTATGTATTGTTCATCAGGTTTTTTTCATGAATTATGATCATGATAACATGCCCTCCAAAAGTCGTCATCAACGGTTCTGTTTTGTGACTTTGTAAACCATGAGACATGAGGACCAGACACAACACAAAAGGTCATTCAGATATCGCATATGCAATCTCTCCCAGAAATCACGAGTTCATCCCCGCTATCTGATTAAATCACGTCTGAAGATGACATGCCTTCTAGCCACTGACAACCTCTAATTGACTTTTGTCAAGATATTTATCGAATTCAATCAAAAACATATTTCCATCTCGGCATTGAGGCTGCATCACTTTGTGTCCGCGAGTGTCATCCAGTGTGAGGTCAGTGTTGTGTCATGAAGTAATACCTCGACAGTTGTGTTCCATTGACGGTCCTTTATGTTCGTCCTTTTCCCAGCAGGACATCTGGTTTGATGTCGTCCTGTCACAGTTCACTACCTGAGCAGTGTGTACAAGTAGGGATAGCAGGACATGTTACTCACCTCCTTTACAAGAGAGCGAGGTCTACCTCACTTACCACAAGTGATGATACAGCTAGATCACACATCTGAGCAAAGCTTCAGGAACAAATTAACACAAGCCTGGTAGCCCGGGCCATTTCTCCCAATGCTAAAGGTATCCTAAGGGCTAGTAGAAAGTCGTAACATCTTTTGTTTGGATCCCTATTCGGGGTTAGTAAGTTATAAAGTTAGTTTCTATCGCTGCAAGTGATAATACAGCTAGCCCATACATGTGAGAAAGGTATGGATAGCAGAACAGCTAGCTCATGTATCTGAGCAAGTAGGGATAGCAGAACAGCTAGCTCTGAGCAAGTAGGGATAGCAGAACAGCTAGCTCGTTTATCTGAGCAAATAGGGATAGCAGAACAGCTAGCTCATGTATCTGAGCAAGTAGGGATAGCAGAACAGCTAGCTCATGTATCTGATCAAGTAGGGATAGCAGAACAGCTAGCTCGTTTATCTGAGCAAGTAGGGATAGCAGAACAGCTAGCTCATGTATCTGAACAAGTAGGGATAGCAGAACAGCTGACAAGTTCCTGTATGTGTATCCAGTCTCACGCTGCACTACAGTGTCACACAGCGGACAGATTTGTTTGTTGAATTTAAGGATCTTTGAATTAACTTCACCAGGTAAAAACTGATGCCGTTGTTTGTATTGACTTAACTGGGGAGTCTTTCTAAGTCAAGAACAACTTTCAACATACCTGTAACCTGGGGTTAATTGATTATATTAACTTCAAAGAAGAAGGAAATTAACGAGTTGATTTTGCTTGAACTGGAATAGAATATTAACGTATGCATAGCCATGCTTTCCAATGATGAAACACTGACCTGAAGAAAGTGTTAAAAAGAACATACATGTTGGAATATTTTTAATTTTGGTTTTTAAAGTAATTTCTTTTAAAAGTAAATGCAAACTAAAAATGTCAACTTTGTCTACACAGAAAACTTATCAATGAGTTTTGAAAGTTATAAACAAGTTTCAAATTCCTTAAAACTAGTTCGTCTCAGTCTCATGAAGACTGGTAACATTTCATAAGATTAGGTAACGGGTTATACATTTTATCACTGATGGTATCTCATTGGTAGCTACTATTCTAATGAGCTTAGAGCACTAGTGTTATAATTACAGTACAGATCTTTGGTAAACACTTGTAGCTACAGTTGCTTGCAAGGCAAATTTTATGGATCAATTACAATATTGTAAGTCCATTGCATGAAACACTTTCATTGCTACAATACTTGAGAATATGGTTACCCCTATAACGATCGTAGTGATAAAAGTTGTTTGTGTAATGGACTTACAATCTTACATTTGTAGCTGATCCTTAAAATTTTACTTACAAGCAATAGTAGTTAGGTACATTATATTATTATTGTTTTTGCTGCAATGTGGCTAGGCATGCTCACAAGGCAAATGGATAAACCAGAAAGTCTACTTCGCAGTTTGCGCAAGTTACGATGACGTGGATCAAATACGTTCAGCATGTTGAGTTATGCAACTGATTAATGAATGAATTAATTTGATTCACTGGAGCTCGATTAACATTTCCCAGAAGCTGCTCTCTGGCCACAGGAAGTGATCTTCCGCCGTAGGAAACAATATCTCGAGAGTTGAAGTGCACCGACTTGATGAAACACCGACCCTTGACCCAGTGCTTGCAACAATGGAGGCTTTGTTTACATGTCTCTTGCAGATGCACTCAGCCTCCAATAGGGTCAGACACCACTCTATCATGTCCCACAATGCTCTGCAGTATCCCACAATGCACTTCAGTATCCCACAATGTTTTGGAGTATCCCATAATGCTCTGCAGTTGGACATCGCACTATCATATACCACAACATTGTGCCCTGTATCGTATCGTATCCCATGATGCATTGGAGTCTGCGCTGTCATATCCCATGATGCACTGCAGTCTCACAGTGCATCTCCCATAATTTCGGGGCAAGGTTCATGTTAAGAATAATAAAGATACAATTATATTTGGCAGATCCTATGGTCTAAAAGTCTAGCGATGTGATGTATATTAGTTCTTATCTTGTCGAAAAAATGTGTATATTAGATATTTTATTCAGTAGAGTTTGTAAGGTCATTGCGCATCCATCATCAACTGCTGTCCACAGTAATTAACTATTAATATTTCAAATGTCAGGTTTTTAATAAAATTGACCAAACTTGGTACGGTAGTTAATCTAATTGTAATCTTTGCACAGGTGCTTTTAATGCCAACTATTTTGTGAATGTGATATTTTGTCACAATCTATGATGCCCAATGCACATGAAAGTGATTATGGGTTTAAGTCTTTATAATAGATACACATACTGTCAGACCTCAAGTCTTCATCAGAAAGCTACAAGGAGCCAAATGTACGACCTGTGTTTGTATAATACATGTATAATTATACTGTGAGATTTAAGTGTTCAACTGAAAGGTATGAGGAGCCAAATGTACAACCAGTGTCTTTATGATACATGTATATTGTGAGACTTCTTCTCTTCAACTGAAAGCTAGAGTAGCTGAATATACAACCACCTAAGTGAACTGTATCCGTGTTCTAGGAAACCATCTGTCAGCGTTTCTTGAGCTTTGTTTCAGGACATAAAGACGGACAGTTAATTGGTCTCTGTCCATGGACAATGATGCCCGATGTTTCTCTGCCCTGAAACATCTGGTAGGCTATGTATAGCCATTGTCGAAAACCGCCAATATACAAAAACAGCATTTTTGAGGTTTCTGTCATCCCACCCACCATGGTGAATCCTTTCAAATCCAAACCACAAAGACCAGTCGTGACGTCCGACTTCTACCAGAAGGAAATGCTCATCATACCGTGTTTTCCAGTTGACTTTCTTCTCAGTGGGAGATATAGCCGGTCGTAACATGTGTCTCATGCGAAATATACAATCTAGTATCTCCTGATAGATATCCGATCTTATATCTCGTTCGATGTTATTTTTAATTCTCATATCTCATGCTCGTCGCAAATGGTTGAAAGATTCCTGCAGCGACATTAAACTCTGTATTCACTCACTCATATCTCATGCCGGATCATAAATTGTATCTACACTGACTGGAAATATTACGTGGTTCAATGGTTTTCTTCATGGGGGGTTTCGTCTTTGCGGATGTGCAATTTTCTGTAATGCAATTAAATCCAAGCAGTATGTATTGGTGAACTGAGATGCAATTTCTCTCAGAATTTCTCAATATGGAGATTTTGTGGCAAATACCTAGTTTGAAAATTGACTTAGAATAGCCGGCTGTTAATTCCATATCACCACAGGTGTTTATCCGTGATGAATGAGGATTAGGTATTTCGGGTGTTCGGGATGCTATTTATGGTGGCATCAATCAAATGGCCAGATCTTGGGTTTAAACCTGCCTCCTGCCATGCGTGTAAACTTTGGGCAAGGTATTTAACACCAATTAGCCTGCCATGATACCCACCAAACATGCAGGGTTCAGCAGACACGTGCACTCGCTGTGTTTCTGAACAGTATGTCACGACTTTATTTTGATCGCCGTAGACAGATATTGTCATGGTTGGTCTGCTCCACTGTGAAATACATGGGAGCTTAAGTTATCTTAATCATATCTTAAATATCCCTGGTATGGAACAACATGCAAACGTCAAATGGAAATGCATGGAATGTGGCATATAAAAATCATAAAGTTATATTTATTATATTAATTACGAAGTCTTTATCAAAATGTTGGAAATAAAAGATGTTCTGATGTACACACAAAAGTAAAATACCATTTAATTTAATGATTATAGTTCTCAATTCATGTATGGAATATTTTCTAATCTTATTTATTTTTATAAAAATAAAATAAAATAAATTTAAAAATAAATAAAAATAAATAAATTTAAAAAAAATAAAATAAAAATTATTTATTATTTATATTTATCCTATTTAGATGGGTACACTAATTTCTAACCTACCTTTGAATTTATCACAAATGTGATTTCTTTAAGCGTTATCATATAAACATTGGAATTTGGGACATCTACATCACGGAACAAATTCTGGCACAAGCTCTCGGCCAGAGAAAGAGTCTTTGTACTATCGTCCTACTCCGTGAAGAACCTGTGACCTAAATGGGTCGCAGGCAAACGGTGCTAACCCTTATGTTTATCTTTGTGATGGTCATAACATAAGCTCCAGCCAATCCACACCTGAAGTAAGCACTGGTCGGTCTGTGTAGATATCGGTACAGCTGAAATGTGGAGCGCCATGGGAATTGGTGTATAGTTTAATGTAAGAGGGAGTTAGAGACATGTGAGGAAAAGGTAGAGAACGTGCGAGAGAGACATAGGGGGTTAGGTTTGTTGAAGAGATGCACTGTGTGCCCTAAATTTCCACTATCTGAAGGAACAGATGTTTACATACTGTACAATCCAAGTTGTAGATTAGGACAAGATTTGTAAAAAAAATATATACATAATCATGTGAAGGAATTGGTTAAAGTTTATAAACACAGGTCAAAAAAGCATCAAATATATTTTTAATATGTCGTATGTGAAGCATACCATTTTAGAATTTTCAAATATGTTTAAATAAATATTTGTACATTTGATATATTCATACAAAGTATGTGTTTTTACTACATATTTTTCTTCACCATATCTATCTAAATATTTATCCACTCCACGAGGCAAATTTCTTCTGCCTGTCTGGCATTTGAAATTTTTTATCGCTTCATCGTATATTTTTTAGAGCTTGACCCGATTCTTTTTAAGTCTTGTTATCATCTACCATAATTAACCTACTAAGGCGACTAGGTGCAATCTTTCCTGCCCGATGCACTTCTTCATGGTGACTATGTTATCTCCGGGATAACACCCTCGGATAACACCCTCAGATAACACTCTAACAATTTGCCCGATCTATGTTCCTCTCTGTTGTGAAATGTTGACACTCTTGTCGAACCAATTCAAATCCTTGATATGATAATCCTTGAATATCGCCCGAGCGTTCACAAGATGGCCGGATTTAAATCCTGTAATACTTAAGAGTATCGGTCAGCAGAGATATGGAGGTGTCATAATTAAATGGAAATGGACACCGGTCAGAGTGGCATTATCAAAAGTAAACAACTGGACACAGACGAATATCTGGTGTCCGCTCAACAGAAGGACGAGATTATAATAGAGATGGACCAGTCGGGCATGGATGAAATGTGGCCTTGAAGAAGGTTATACATGGGATGTTTCGTTTTTAGGACACTTTTTGTACTGTTTGGTCAGTGATATATACTGTACTTTATGTTCACTGAAAATGTTTTTACGACTAAAATAAACGCACTAACATTTTATTTATTTTTCCTAAAATCTGATTCAACAAATAATCCATTAAAATAATATTTTAATTAATTTATAGAAATTGCCTTCAATTGTTACTTTTAAGTGTAACAACCTTTGAGTCATTATTCATATGCTATCGGGCAGGAAATATTTTAAATATTTGATAAATTGCATGTTGCTATTTAACATGCTTGAAGAATGTCCTCATATCTGGTCGTGTAAACAAAAGGTGTTGTTTCACCAGCACCAATGTCGCTTCCTGCTTTATATGCTATAAATCCCAGTGGCGAAGCCATGTGAATTGTTACATCTCAAGAACCCAAGTTTAACCCTCTTCCTGCTGGATTAGGCACAGGTACGGCTCATTGAGTAGGGCATCTCCAGTTGCCTCCGAAATGGAAAGAGTTAAAGAGGAATGCGAAGAACAGGGGTCCTATTCTCGAAACGTTCTTGCGAACTTCTTAGCCTAAGAACAGTTGTTGACGATTCTTATAGGATGGCTATGAATTGTTCTTAGGTTTAAAAGTTCGTAAGAATGTTTTGAGAATAGGCCCCCTAGTCATTGTTTTCTACAAGGTGGTGGATTGCTAATTGGCTAAGTATGGTTGTATGGGTGAAACAAAAGCCTTCACACCTGTGCCAATAGATCTGGACCGGGCCCTGACACATCAAGCTTGAAGCCAGAGGGATTTGGACACTAAAGGTGATAATACAATATAGAGGCAATTTTTATGACGAGGGGGTCAAGAGATCTTCCTCGATATTGCTTTTGTTAGAAGGAGGTCAATATAATGGATTAGCTAGTGTTGGTAGCTTGTACACAGGGGTCCTTGATGTGTCAGTACCAGCCGACGATCCTGGTTTACTGCAACATTCAGCGCTATGTATGTTGCAGGTTTCCTCTTTACTTAGGAGTGAAAGGATCTTGAAAGCGGGTCTAAACCCCAATTAAAAAATATATAATAGGGAAACACTTTGGTGGTGTAGGTGAGTGTGATATACAAGATGCTCCTAATTGTCTCGACCAGCGGGTTAACCCCTTTGCCTCAGTGGGTAGAGCGTTGGACTCCTGATCCAACAACCAGGTTCTAATCTCTGGATCAACATAATTATGTTTAAGTTACATTGGTTTAATTTCGGAAAGCTTTGGATATTGTTTGATGAATTGTATTCATAGGCTCTCTAGGGCTTTGAGGAATGAAGAAACACATTCTGAAATGAAAAGAAGCATTGAAAAATGTGTTACAGTTATTAAAGTATCCCTTACAACCTAATTATGCGATGCAATTTTCAGCAATTTCCCACTGTGATGAGCATGCCACTAGGAAGACACAGGTAACTTGAATAGAAATGAAGTAGACCATAGATGACCCCAATTTTCGAAAATATATGACCACCCTCAGATTGCAAGCCAACTATATAAACTACTTCCCATGTATACATTGATATAGGAGTCTGTGCTATGGGAGACACAGAACCCGAGGCTTATAGCCCTGTTCTTGTTTGGGGAACTCTCAGGGTTGTTGACATGGGGAATCCGACCTGTATGGGCTTTAGAACATGCTGATTAGTGATCCCCTTCCAAACTCGCGGATGACAGCCTCGACCCAATCAAACATTGTGCCGCCTGTTGGTCATCTCTTCATCCGTCGGTCATCGCTTTCGCGGCAGTTGTAGGGAGCATCGTGAGTACGGGCACGTGCAATTAGGCGGTAATGAAATGGGCGGGGAGATGGTGGCGGGGTGATGGTGGCGGGGTGGATATAGGAATCTGGCGGTGCTCTCCGTGTGTGTATACCTGACCTGGACTCGGCAGTAAAAGTCTGAACATGACCTCAGTGAAGCTGGTTCAAAAAGTCCATATCGCAAACGGGTGAAAGACTCCCGCGGTGACGTTAAACTCCATAATCACTCGCTCACTTGATTCTGCATCTGGTTTTCCTGCTCAGGTAAATGTAAAAAGTGGATGGTTTATGAATACGAAGGTAACTTTGTGTAGTCTATACCCAGCCTATGTCCACTGACTACAAGGGAGGGGGATAGGATTGAGGGTCGGGGAGCTGGTGGGCAGGGCAGGGGGCGAATGGGGAGGCATGATATGGCTGATGGAAGCTGGTGATCCACAAGGATAGATGGTACCGGATAGATACAAGCATCCAACAGGTGCTCAGAGCAGTCCCAGCATCAAGATCTACGTACCACATTCCACCAGGATAAGATTGGTTAGCCACTGACCAGACGAATCCTTTCGTAGCGATATCTGCCATATTGTTGATAACCATAGTTGATGGGAGATTTCATCGGTTTATCTCCAATGGTTATCGTCTGTCTGTCTGTATATATCGCTGTACTGTTATTCATGTAGATTCATGTTATGCTATTGGTTAATAATGCTATGTTTCGATATTAGTTATTACCTATGAAAACTATTTTAATAAAAAGTTAAAAGGCCCTTATGCCAAAAGCAATATTTGTTAATAATGATGTTTTGCTATTTGGCTTTTGCCTATGAAAACATTTTTAATAAAAGTTAAAATGCCCTTTTGTAAAAAAGTTTTTAAAAATTAAACAACATTAATTGAAAAATTCAATTAATAAATAAAAAGCACATAGGAATTTACACGTTTGTTATCCATCTAATTGGACTTGCATTTAATAATGACTGAACTCTTTAGTGGTCTTCTGCACCAAGTGACTGTAATATCGGTTGTCACCAGTGAGTCGATGAACGCTCTCGCTACATACCGTCTCAATATGTTGAACAAGTTCAAAGCCACAGGTGTGCTTCATCTGGGTATTATTTGATGTACAATTGATCACGGCATCCGTTACGTTACCCACAGGGTCGTAAATCGCCCCCGGGTCGTAAGTCGCCCCCTCTCACTCACTGCTGATGTCAATGGAGACAGACAGTCTATTTCTCCTTGATCGGCTATTTCTCGGGTCTTCAAACCCATTCAGTTTTGCTTACGTATCAAAGAAATAAACGCTTTTTTTCTTCGTGGCTGTGATTTCCACTCGGATGAATAAAATGTAGACATCATTGACAAAAGATTAAATCTGTATTTTCGGTTCACCCCATTTGGGACGGTATTTTTCTGCTCATTCTGTGTGAACCATATCTAGGCGAGGTCTCGATCATGTATGTATTTGCGAACTGCTTTTAAAGCTTTTGTTAGTCATCGTATGGAAAATGCGAGTGTTCTGGCTGAATACTTTTATTAATGGTATTTGAGGATATTATCCTAGATGCTAATTTGATAAATATTATTTGTACAATCACAAATTGAACATGATAATCTCTATCCATGTCGAAGGCAACTGCAGATTCCTTAATATTAACCCTCTCTATGCTGATACCAGCAGGGACATGATACACATTTAACTCTGTTCATGTTGTAGGCGCGGATTTAATAAGTTGGATAACCTTTTTCCAATCCTTTTCTGATGAATAAAATATGTTTAAATCAAATCAAATAAATCGACTGAATATGCCTTTAAAAACATGCCTGTGCTTACGGTAGTCCAGCCAGAAGAGGGTTAACATATATCGATTACAATAGGTCACAAAAGCTTTTATTAATTTTATAATTTTTTAAAAAGCATATCTGCAAAGAAAACAAATAATATTTATCTTGTAATAAAAACATGAATATACATAAAGAGTATGCATTGCAGATAGTGGTGACAAGGACATTGATATGGTAGCGTGAAGAAAATAGCCCAGAGGTAGTCAGTCATACAAGCCTGTGACTGGAGAAAATGGCTTTTAGATAGCTTTAACCCTCTCCTTGCTGGATGTGCCACAGTCGCTGCTCTTTAGGGCATCTCTGGTTGTCTTCAGCATGGAGAGGGTTGATTAATATAGCTTTGTGTGTATTTATCTCCCTAGATCTGCCTATCTGAAGTACAGGTGCCTGTAGGTGTCGTGTAGGGGATGTTGCCCTCAGCCTGTTAGCTTATCATACCTACCCTATCATCTTAGGACACCTGTTGAAGTGTGTGTCCATATACACGCATGTAGGTCCCATATTCAGTGTATATACACACATGTACTCATGGGGGATATACAAGGCTTCACTATAGCAACAAAATAGGGAATCATAAGATGAAGTATAAAATGTGTTCTATTGAATTTTCATGATGGATGATAGTTTCATATACCCGGTATTGAATTATAATGGAAAAACAATTGTTCCGTTGGCTTTGTTTCAGTAGGGAGTTATTTATTACTTTATGATATATGTACATGACTAATGAATGTAAATGCATAGGAGCACAAGTCACGATATTAGTGAAAGAATCTAGAAAACGACTCTGAAGCCCCAATAAAAAATATAATTCAAAAAAATAAATGTAAATTCAATGTGTCTCAATGAAATGTTCATGCTACATTCATTCAGAAAGTTGGACAATTTGTTTCCAATCCTTTTCTGATGAAGAAACTAGTATATGTCTAAAAATGGAAAATAATAATTTGGACAATGTGTTATGTATTCCTATTTTGATATATATTGGATAAAATGTTAAGGAATCGGATCTATGTAGTTTGTACAGTTCTGAATTCGGGAAGGTGAAATATTTACAGATGTTCCTGGATTTCTTGTTGTGTTCATTTTATGGTATCCATTTTATTGTGTCCAGTGTATGTCCAGTATATATGTCCAAGTCTATAATTATGACCAACTACGTGTGGGGGAGAGAGGGATATCTCAGGAGCAGATATAAGCTGTCAAGCTGTCCATCCCCAAACACTTAGCAGCATCAGAAAGCCCGGTCCCCCGACAAATGAAAGCCCGTCACCCGACAAATGAAAGTTCAGCCCTACACACAGAATGGCTTGTGTTCGTACCACATCATTTATATACAGAGATAGAAGCCTAGGTGGCACTGGGTGGCGATAGGATGGTTTACGATGTTTACCCACTTTCCCTCCGCCATGTTACAAACTGTTTATGACAGAAGGACAACAATGCTTCAATGCCAGGTGTTGAGGGATTGTGACACGCAGTCCATAAATCCCACGGATGTGCAGTCCATAAATCCCAGGGATGTGCAGTCCATAAATCCAAGAAATAATTTAGAGATAACCCCAAAACCATATAGAATAGATACCTCAGAACCATTTAGAGATATCCAAGAATTATTTAGAGATGCCACAAAACTATTTAGAGATATCCCAGAACCATTTAGGGATGTTTCAAAACCAGTAAGATACCCCAAAACCATTTAGAGATATGTTGTAACTAATTAAAGATGCAATATCCCAGAACCATTTAGAGATGCCAAAAATCATTTTGAGATATCCAAGAACTAATTGGAGATATCCAAAAACCATTTAGAGACATCTTGGAACCATTTAGAGATACCCCAAACCATTTAGAGATGCCATAGAACTATTTAGAGATGGCTAAAATCAATTGGAGATGTCCATTTTCATATGTCTAGTTGTAATAACAATAGTATTAATATTTAGTATTATAATTTCATTATAATAATTTATTCATATGAAAAAACATATCTGACTGAAACAGTTTCCAGTATTGACTGATGCACTGTTAGTATTGACTGATGCACTGTTAGTATTGACTGATGCACTGATTAGTATTGACCGATGCACTGTTAGTATTGACTGATGCACTGTTAGTATTGACTGATGCACTGATGGCCTGTTAGTATTGACCGATGCACTGTTAGTATTGACTGATGCACTGTTAGTATTGACTGATGCACTGTTAGTATTGACTGAATACTAAGACTGATGCACTGTTAGTATTGACTGATGCGCTGTTAGTATTGACTGATGCACTGTTAGTATTGACTGATGCACTGTTAGTATTGACTGATGCACTGTTAGTATTGAC
>JAVCKZ010109560.1:0-10390 GCA_034780755.1 Lepetodrilus elevatus | reverse complement strand
AGAGAGAGAGATAGAGAGAGAGAGAGAGAGAGAGAGAGAGAGAGAGAGAGAGAGAGAGAGAGAGAGAGAGAGAGAGTAATAGTCAGGTTATAACATTAATATCCATTACACCCAATCGCCCTTTGTTACCTGCAAAAACAGGCGCCATGGAGAAGCAATAATCTCTTACAATACATTCCCTTATTTTTTCCCCAATAAAATAACACATCCAGACGGCAATAATAACAAGTTATTGTTCCGTGGGTGGCAATATAACCTAACACGTCGCTTAAAAACAATAAGGTGATAACGAATGGGTTCGTGAACTGCCGAGCTAACTGTAGCTGTATGATCGGGCTCTTGATACTAATGAACTACCCATGGACCCAATACCCAGTAGTTCTTCTATGCAAGCCTTCGTCCAATGTCTCGTTATCTTTCACTTTCAGTCCTCCGATCCCACGAGAGCAACAGGAACTGCCTATAGAGCCGTGGTATTAGAGTGCGAATCCAATAACACAATACAACGACTTCAATGACTCCTGTTCCACACGCAAGACCGTGGTAATGGCGGAATCTCCAACAGTAATGCGATCGTGTCTGTCAAGGTCACTATATCTCACGAGTTACCGTAATAAAAGAAAAACGATGGAACCCTCAATAGTGGCGGTATTCAATTATACGGAATGATACCCACCGTGCATTTAGTATGGGAAATACGTTAATTAACACTCGTATACGTTCATACTTTCTCGTAAAGCCGGATAAGTTTGACATTTGACCGGTGTAGCTCGTGAGTGTAAAGCCGTATTAAAACATCAGCTTCAAAAATAAGACAGGGTTTTAATTAAATGCAATGGATTCATTGAGAAACTTCGAATTCGTCTGCCATCTGATTTACAGGAAATGGTTATCAAACTGGATGTTAACCATTTTAATGTTAGCCAATCGGATTCTGGTTTTTCTAAAACTGGAAACCAACAGTGAACTATCATGCTGATATGGCATACGATACAATGGTATCATCCCTGATCATTTTATGACTAATAATTTGCAACTTCTAAACATTTGAGACAATAATATTTTAAGATAATAAGCCATGCTGAGATACGTTATGCGACTGTTGAAGGAACGTCTTTGACAGACTCCTGGCGGCGATTATGTTTTCTCCATTCATATAATTAATACATGCTGAAAATACTATTCAAAACAAGTATGTCAGTCACAAAACATTAGGAACTCATGTATTGAGGTATACACGGCATCACGAAACAGTCGTTCGTAGTCCGGATGTCAATCAAGGCCTACGCCATGCTTTTACTGTGGCAGAGCATGACGGAAAGCTCAATGTAGGCCCCTATGCTCTAACCACTGTGACCACTGCTACGACCCTTTCCTGAAACATAGGCACGGCGCAAGTCGAGAGGGTACCAAAGTGTATTTTTCAAAATGGCGGCCGTGGTAGCCGTCTTGGGATTTCTTAACTTGAGGTCTTCAACAAGTTTGTTTCTTACAAGTGTGCACATTCGTGGGAGATAGTATTTAAACATTAGACTGTTTCCGAGTAGCATGATGGATTGAGCTTAAAGTATGCCTACGTTTAGATAATACTTACCACAGATGGCAAATGATTTAGTAGCAGTATAACATCCAAGATGCAATGTTCATGATACATACATTACATCAAGCGATTTAATATCAAACTATTATTCAAGATTAGATTTGCGATTTATTTATATAATGGAATATTCCGGCTGAATTGAAACAGATGTGTGTAAAATGTGAAACAAAATCTCTCTTTTTTCTTTTATGTTATTTAAGAATTTGCCATTAGAAATAGCGTGACAAAACCTGGCAAACACGACATAAATAACACGTTGTCTGAGCTCTGTAGGCTAAGTCTGTGTGTTGTATATAAACTGGTGGGGGATTTGGATCAGACAGTGTAATCATCCTTCCAGATTTCCATATATTGCGTAGATAGGATCTATCAATACACGCCACGAGTCTTGTGAGAAACTGTGCTAATTAAATCTTCATTTTGATACCGAAAGTACATGCACATTCATGCTCACTAGCCGGATTTCGATAGTAAGATTACATTAATTATCGGTAGTCAAGGCAACCGATCGAACACCATAGCCATTGTATCACTCGGATGTTTCTAAATCTATTGTGTTTTGACAATATTGAAAAACACGGACACATAATTGGATCTGACAGTTCCCGATTAAACGAAAGTAAAGCAGATCTATTTACGGTACATTTGATGTGCTTTAGGAATAGTAAAAGAAAACATTTCTATCAAATAATTCACATTGGATGACTTATTCCTTCCGTGTGGATCAATATGCAGATAAGAGATTTATAGATTCAATTTCGCTTTACTGATATAACCGATCAATATAGGTAATGTAACATCACATGCATGTATGGCTACATATACAATACTAGTCAACACGTATTGCGTATCTGAGCGTACCACTTTCCAAATCAATGGTGTGGCCTTTTTACCGAATGGCTTCTACAATAAACATTTATTGATAGAAGCATGATATTCTGATGCAAACATTAAAAATGCAGTAAAAACACAATAAAATCCATTATGTTTTCGTTAGCATTTGGAATTAATTCTAGAGACAATCTCACCTTTTATGGTAAACGTGTGTTGCGTTGCTTTCAATGCGGGTTGTAATGGTCGCAGATTGGATTCGATACAAATACGAGGAAGGCAGGCTTCCACATCTCATCTCATCTCATCAAATCAATCACACTACTAAACGCTAACATCGATTATTATTTCTGGCTTGGAGTCATATCTGGGAAATATTATGAGCTTGCCAAGGAAAGAGTCAACTTGAAGGACAGCACTTGTCAATACCAAGGGAACACTGGTCTTTGAAGATAAACGCACATAATTATTGAGTTACGTTTCGAAATTGAGTTCCGTAAAAGCCACGCCAGTGACGCAATGATATATCCTGATCGCCCTTCGGACAAGATACTTAATCCCAAACGTCCGACACATAACCAACGATGTCCCACAGCAATGAATATATATGTTCCTACTAGGATTTTATTACAAGCATTTGATTGCAATTGGGTAGTCCACTAGTGGACATAGGTAAATATATTTCCTGAGAAAAATCATAACAGGAGATGCCTTGTAAAACTGAAGACGACGTGTTTCATGAACATTATTCGATTATATTGTAGGACATCGTCCTCCCTCATTTCCATCACGTACATGGTAATGGTCGTTTATTAGAATATTGATACCAGGGTCACCAGTCGACCCACGGGCCACTGACCACGGACAGTATATATATATCTGGCTAATGCCGCACACGGATGAAGCTTTTCAGATTAGCAGTTTCTCGGACGCCAGCGTATCGAATAGCTAGGGTCCAGGATGACATCGATTCCTGGGTGGGAGGCTAATGGTAACGGATGCTCGGCTAGTAACATAGTAACATCTCACATCGCTGGAAAAAGTGACAAAATAAATCTAATTGTGCACAAGCTTAACCTGGATTATACTACTCTTCGGGTTGTAAAGTTCACGTAAATAATATCTGCGCTGAAAGATACTGCTATGGTATTGGAGTTTCTGCTCTTTATTCGGTCTAAGCAAAACGAACCCTTATCGAAAGTTCACAATAGTGTGGTCACAATAGGACGTACATGTAATACATATACTATGTGGATTAACTGATTTACACCTTATAGCAGTGTATGCAATCAGTCTCGGCTATTCAACACATTACAGAATATGGGATATGCTAACAATGATTCCACGACAAACTCATACAAGCACAGGCCAATTCTTGCGTCTTACATTTAACAATAGGACTAGTTTTTACTCTATGTATGATTGGGTGTTCAGGTTTGATTCCGATTGTGTTCCTTTGGCAGTCGCCCCAATTGTCACAGAAACCTGGTTGACATTATGTAGCTGTATATCAATCGTACACTGTTCCTATATATGACGGGACTAGATATTGAATAGGAAGTCACTTCATTTGGTAACATGTATGTGTATATGCATGCCAGTATTACGTTCGTTTGATGTTTTCAGCTCTGGTAGAAAGATTAAACACATATAGATAAGTTTAAGATGTTTTACCATTTATGTTTTAAAAAATGACTGGGGAACAGAAGCATCTTGGTCACAAGAAGAATGAGCAATAGGGAACACACATATTCATAAACATGTCCGTATGTTTCGAAAGCGATATATTGGAATAAATTACTCACCTGTAAGAATACCTTGATAATAAGACACGTCCTCCAAATGACACTGGACAGTTTTATACAGTCCCAAGATGAGAAGAAGTAACACACAACGGACTTATTCCTTCACCAGATGACTCGATCACAGTACATAAAACAATCGTGCAACCCGTCTTTAAGAATGCCGATGATTTCCAAATGGAAATATCAGAATTATAAAAATTATGTCACAAGACACACTGACAGAAAAACTCGGACACTTCCACCAGCAGGTGAGATCAGAAGTGTTCTGATGGATCCCACTGTTCTGGTTTGAGTGAGTGTTCTGGGTAGTAGGCAGTGCTCTGTTGTGGGAAGGGAGGAGGCAGTGTCCTGGGGAGGGGAGTGCGTAGACCAGCGTTCTTTAGGAACCGACGTCTTCCACGGTAATCAGCGCTGTTAGCTCCGCCAACAACCACGCGCAGTGAAGTTGGCTAGCGTACGGTTGCCTGGCTTATCATACGCTGTGAGGTGACTTCTGTGTAGGATGTACTCTCTCTCTCTCTCTCTCTCTTTCTCTTCACGAGCCACTGTACAATCAATTGTGCCAGCATCGGTCGTTTATTGGCATTGGACGACAAACATACGGAAACCGTATAGCCATCATTTGCATGTTTCAACACGGGCAGGACATTGATCGGCAAAGCTATGCGTGCTTAGGGGAACAATTTCATGACAAAAGTCCATTTATGTCCACATGCTGAACGTTATTTTGACCATGATGTGATAAAGTAGTGTTCCACCAAAGGTAATCCCGTCATCAAGTTTGCATTAAAAAATTACAATATTCAAACCAGCGTGGTTTCCGAGTAAAAGGCAGCCCAGTGAAAGGAGTAGTAGTTGCGTAATCTGCAAGTGTTTTACAAACACCAGTGTGCAACAGTGCATTACTGATGCTAATGGAAACGTTAACGCAAAGTTTGGATAGGATAAATTCACGTTATTTCGATGCTGCAGGATTTCTGTGTATTGGCGAACTATTCGAGGGGAAAATGTTGATTAACTTGATTCGAGTCACATTTACGTTCGAAGTTAAATCCAGAAATGGCTATTTTGTTAAAGAAAAACGTCTACTTATAATATAAAGAGTAAAGACCATCGTAACGCACATTAGACAGACAGAAATACTGTATGATCATGATGAGTGTATGCCTAAGAAGATTCCGCGTTCTGAAACCATTATCATAATAATAACAAATATACGAAATATGATACATTGGTATTTATGAGATGCGCATGCGATGAATCAGTGCCTTTGCTGAACTTTTCTTTCGAGCGGATCCTGGATGGACATATTAACCCTCTCCCTGCTGAAGGCGAGTTAACTTGCCCGATCACATGCAGAAATAGAACACTTTGATTTTATTCAGCAGGGAGAAGGTTAACGCACGCATATACGAAAAAGCTCCAAAGTAGTATTAAGTAGCAATATCTTGCTGACAGGAACAAACGGGGTTCACTGGCATCAACTACACCCACCGATTGCGAAATATTTCAATTACATTTCGCAAGTGAAAACTGTAGGACCCGGAGCACGCTGAGGAAGATGAACGACTCACGATTATATTAATCCATAACACAGCGTATTTCATAACCTTAAATACGCAACAATTAAATTAGCAATGGTAAAATGATAATAATAATATGATGCAGATTCACAATAACAGTTTAACAGTTATAGAATTTCCAGATTTTTAAAAAGGAAGTTCATTGAGCGGACTATTATTTAAATTGTAAGTGCTTAGAGTGAGATTAGTACTAAAACATATACATGTAGTAATAAAACCAATTAAAAAAAAAACCAACGAAATACATTCTTATAAAGGTATTAATAAAGACGATTAATAATACATTCATACTTTAAACTCAGTTTGGCATAATCTAGGACGGGTGCTGACACATACCTTAATTGTTCTCAATCTCATGATAGGGAGGATGAAAGATTGCCCTAATTGGCCCCAATTCCATCGTTGTTAGATTGCCTGTCACGTGATCTCACAAGAGACATCTAATGGGCAAGTTGGCATTTCCCTACTTAGATTCTAATCATATTTGTTGCAGAAAATAAATAGTTTTAAATACCAACCTGCATTGGATTAAGCAAAGACATCTAATATTTAAGAATAATATGCTGCATTATGAATCTTTGTTTCCACTCACATTTCTATGACAACATCCTTTGGAGCTAAGGATGTCCTAACGCCAACTAAGATCAACGTGGTGATGTCAAACGCAGTTCTATAGTACGGAGGAGTTGATGTCAAGCGCTGTTCTATTGTACGAATGGGTTGATGTCAAACGCTGTTCTATTGTACGGAGGAGTTGATGTCAAGCGCTGTTTTATTGTACGAATGGGTTGATGTCAAGCGCTGTTCTATTGTACGAATGGGTTGATGTCAAACGCAGTTCTATTGTACGGAGGAGTTGATGTCAAGCGCTATTCTATTGTATGAAATAGTTGATGTCAAGCGCTGTTCTATTGTACGAAAGAGTTGATGTCAATCGGTGTTCTATTGCACGAAGCCATGAAGTCTGTATATGTTACAGCTACCAAGTGTCAAGCTAAAGTTCATGTGTAATAGTTTGCCTTCAGACACAATTTCACTGACATACATCCATCGTGTAAAGTGCGTCATTGGGCACTTAATAGCCGAGTCCGGTTCCACGGAGCTACTGGTCTAGACTGACCGATATCACTAGCCCGTGCTTAAACCAATTAGCATAGTGTAATTCTGAGACAACTAGACAAAATTGCCGCAATTCTAGCCCGCGACAAGATCGGGGACAGCAGCAATTTGTACGGTTTGATTGCGACGTCACACGACGTTATCATTCCCAGAGTAAATCATTGGTATTGTGGCAACCGATCCAGGCGATGACCGTCGTGTAATCAGACAGGAGACTTAACGGATTATTCCAAACATGTAGCGGAGATTCACTCTCGAGGTTCATTGTAAGGCCAACATAAATATCTGTAGGATATAGTGCCTCCCCCCTGGTCAAACACTCAATGGTCAAGAAATCACTGTGTGGGGCAGTGACATCCGCAATTAGATGGTCAACGGGTCACGCCAAAACAGGTACTTGTGGCTCATACATATAGATGCCAAATGAATACTGAGGATTGAGACATTATTGCTTATATGTAATTATGATCGTTTCGTTGACGTCTATAACTGTCTATAGCCACGAGATGAACACTGTGTATATTAAACGTTTGAGGCTAATGGACAGAACGGCTATCTCTAGTTAATGGACTGTTTATGTTTCAGATCCCCAGCATTGACCTGGTTTGGACAAAGCATTCTAGTAACATAAACATCCATATGGCTTGGAGGTTTACATTGGTTCATAAGGTATTATAATGAATCCACTGCAATCTGAGATAGGTATATATAATACATACAACATACTAGTATATAGTTAAAAGAAGCCCAGAACCAGCATAAAATCTACAAAGTTAAGTAGTGGATAAAACATAATTTTAGTCGATAAAATACAATAGTCTTTGTCCAAGACGTACTGTATATTATCAATTTAAATACTAGTATATTTAAAAATAATATTTATTTACTTAAACAATAGAACAAAATATGCCAGGAATCTTCTTTGACAAGGATTACTATCAGAGTATCAGTTTGAGAATTCTCGTTGCACCAGTTCCGAATCGATATTAAGACATTCCAAAATAATATCATACCGATAACATCGACATATAACATATAAACTCCGCTTTCAGAACACCCATATGAAAAGTATAATCTCCATATTCCATAAATAACCGAATCGGCGAGTATTGATTGGTTTCTATTATAAGCAATTATCTTCAATTTTGCAAATGTATGTCATTGAGTTATTGCTAGGTTACGCTGTGGTTGTGTCTATTTTCATGTTCTGAATAATGTAGTGTACACATTTAGAGCATTGCTTCAAAACATTAATTATGATGACGTGGAACTTCAAGTATCGGACATAAAAAAGTGTTACTATTATCTTTAATGACATATGTAGACATAAATAGCTCAATAAGAGCATCAATTTTTGACAAACATACAAATCAAAATTTCAAAGCAATTGCAAAATGTATCCATTTAATGAATACTAAAATGTATGTGAAAGTATAGCAATACTCAAAGTATCATGTATACACTACACACAAATTCACCCAGTATGCAGGGGTATTTACGTTACTTTTATCAGCTGTTTATCAACGGGTAGGATAACAACGATATCAAAACACACGAGGGTGAGATTCAATTTTCACCTAATATCATTCTTAAGTTATTTAAGAAGAAAAATAGCACATTTGAAATGTTTTTATTAAGCTGATGGACATTTGTATTGTGACGTCATAACATTGTCACATGACCGAATATTGACCAATGACAAACATTTGAAGTGATATCTCCCGGAGATATCAATTTTATCTACAGCATGTATCTACTCTCAGAGCCTATATTTGGCGATAAACCTAGTTGTGCAGTACCGATGCACATACACTTATGTTCATGCCATACTGTATATTATTTAATTATTGAAAATTATATTTTATGTATGTCATTTAATTTCTTATTGTATTTTTCTTGTAAATTACTGTGTGCAATTTTTTTCCGGGGCTAACGAGAAGATTGAAGTTCTAGTTCAAAATAATATTACGAAATTAACTAGTCCAGATGTGGACCAATCTAATTTCCTTTTGAACATTTTTTCACGGCGTAGCGTGGTATGCCATTTTGAAGTTCATATCTAGACTGTTGATTGGCAGCCATCTAAAGGGTTGACGGTGTAGTCCATAAAGAGCAAGATGGGGAATCATTATTTTTGTGATCAATAGATGAAAGAACGATATAGTTACATACTAAATTTAGTATACAGTACAGATAGGTCGTGAAAGTGTGGCTGCCTTTAGTAGAAATAGATCACCGCGACTCAAGGCCACAAGGGAATTCCATCTGCATTGACCTATACTTGCTAGGGTGTCGTTTCACAAAGCTCTCTTATCCAGCGTGAGACCATAGCGTTATCGTAAGTGCCCGATCACCGTGTACTAGTATAAGACATTGTTACGAGAGTGTTAGATTGCGTTACGAAAGTACTAATGGTCTTGTAGTAGATATGAGAGCTTTGAGAAAAGATACCCTGGCTCTTACAAGAGCAACAACACAGAGCGCTCAATGCCAGTATAGAATAACTTAATGTTATATACGAGAGAACTATGCTCTATCAGTGGATACGAGAGATTCGTGAAATGATATGCCTTGAATACTGGTTTATGTGGCAATACTCTTCATCATATCACATTTCACAAGTACCGCTATTTTCTCAGACTAAGTAACGAACGTGTCATTTATAGTCTATTATTACATTCTATGATTGTGTTATACATTATATAATAGTCTAACATTTTCATGATTGTTGAACATCGATCGCTTGTTCTTTTGGCATCCATTATTTCATCCGGCAACGAGAAGGTTAAACAAATCACAGTCTTGCGAAGGTTTTAATGGAAGGAAAATAAAGAAGACTACCTATATTAATTCGCTTAACTTCAACTAACTAACTTTCCATAGCTGGTCACATTGCCATGATATCCACTAAACAAAAAGATATTATAGTATAGTGTTATGTTGGTGATCGGCAAGAGCGATATATATATGATATCGGTATGGTCGATTAATGGATATAGGAGGTTAATGAAAAGAGGATATTATTATTATGATAATTGCTATTGACTAGGATATTGAATGCACGACGTTAAAACGATAACTCCGCAGGCTCAACTCTATAAATGGTAATTCTACCATTTCTATGTCACGGATGCCGACTAACTTCCGGTGTCGGAATACGCTTAAATATGCCTCATGGGAGGATACAAATCAACGTCAATATTTTGAGAGAGAGAGAGAAAGGAAGAGACATATGAAGAGAAAGAGGAGGGAGGGAGAGAAAGAGACTGAGACTGAGAAAGATAGATAGATAGATAGATATAGATATAGAGAGAAAATAAAGAGATATTGAGAGCTAGATTGAAAGAGAAAGAAAGACAGATCGGAAGAGAGCGTAGAGAGAGAGAGGGGAGAGAGAGAGAGAGAGAGAGAGAGAGAGAGAGAGAGAGAGAGAGAGAGAGAGAGAGAGAGAG
>JAVCKZ010109549.1:0-10391 GCA_034780755.1 Lepetodrilus elevatus | reverse complement strand
CGATTGAGATATCCGTATTTAGTTTTCAGCAACATTGAAACCAACCTCAACTACACCTTATGGAACAATACATATAATTGTCTGGTACTAGATGTATGAAAAAACATGGAATAACTACACATTTCCTAACATGGTACACCTGATTGTGCACAAGGCCAGTGTGTGTGCCTAATCCAGCAGGAAGAGGGTTAAATGTCATCAACTAAAACCATCTTAAAGTAATCATGGTAATTAATGTAATGTTTCGTATGAAAAACTCTGACTTCTACAAACTTTGACTTCGTAAAAAAACCAATACAAGATAATGGCATGCATGATTCAGTTTTAAAGAACACATTATTAACTTCTATAGATGTGTGAAGGATTGTCATGGCAACGCAAAAATGCTTATCTATTAATTCTTCTTTCCCAGAATTGGATCAATACGAACATGCCAACAGTAAGGTAAACAACTAACCTTTCAGGTTTGGTCAATAGCTGAAGAACTCCCCTTCCCCCACCCACACAACTGCCACGATAATTTGGCATGAAATGCATTGACGTCTTTATTTGATTATTTTGGTAAATATGCTATATGGAACGACAAACAAAAACATCAGTTTCTTACTTAAAATATCACCTAACCAAAAAATAATAATGTTTAGCGATCATGAAATATTTTTATTTAAAACATGATTTTATAAGATGGAACCAGTAAAAAGGGTCTAAAATACCATTAATACCTACACACCTGTCCATCAAATATGGGTGTCAATGCATTTCACCCCAAACTATAATAGTCTTTGAAAGCCACAGCACTGTCACAAAGACATACATGTACCAATATAATACATTCAGCGTTAGCAACAAAGCTAATTGATCCGTCTTAGACATGTTAGAGCAGGCCAGAGCCAATTTGATGGGCTCGTTACTACAAAATGCCTGTATGTCTAAATTAATCAATGAAAACCAAAATGCCTGTATGTCTAAATTACCGGTAATCAATGAAAACCAAAGTCAACCGATTTAGAAACTAGCATCTAAATGGCTGTCATTTTGGTTTGCCCTAGCAGGGTCGTACATCCAAGAAATCAATATGAAGTGGAGATTGCGCAACATTGAATTTTAAAAATATATTTAACCATAATAAGCTACACATGGTTGTTTCCAAAAGCATGTTAATCCTTGTGCTTGCTGAATGAATAATTGATCAAAAAGTGCATCTCTGGTTGTCTTCAGATTGGAGAAGGTTAGCATGCTTTTTGATATAAATTGTAACTTTGCGATTGTTAGTTAGTTTGTCATGAAATGCATTGACACCAATATTTAATAGATTATCCTGTTAAATATTTCATGGAACAACAAACAAAAAGTATTTACCAAGATAATCTACAAATTATGCCAAACTATACATGCATTGACATTGACCTTGACCTTACCTTGACCTTTCTGACCTCGTTGGCCTGGAACTCGGCTGTACAGTTGTGGTGGATGATTCCAATGCCCCCGCATAGCTGACAAATAAAACATTTCTCTACGTCAGAGAGCTAAAGCACAGCAGAAAGGCTTAACGTCTAATCCGAAAATGTGTGTGGTTAACATCCAACCTTTTTCGATCCGAAAACTATCAGCACTTACTAGGACAAGTGTGACGAAATTTCATATCCACTTTAACCCTCTCCCTGTTGGAGGTAACCAGAGATGCCCAAAAGAGCAGTACAGTGGTTTCAATAGGTGCCGGCAACCAGCAAAATTGTCCGTCTATTTCGATCTATTTCCCTAATTTTGCCGTCTACTTTCAATCTTGCTGATCGATTTATGATTTATGATTTTTTGCAGGTCTTATGCCTCTTATTTTGCTACTCTGCCACCTAATTCCAATTCTACTTGCCCACAGGGCTGCCAGTTGTAAAAGCCCCCAAAGATGGGAAATGCTAAAAGTAGGTTGCCCACAGTGCAATTTAACTTGCCCCTGCACGTTGTCATATATGTTAACTAGAGCCCTTCAAAGTTATCAGTTATTTGCTACAACAAGCAACTTTAATGGTATTCAAGCTGTTACTCTAGATAAGGGTTACAGAATGATACAGTTACAGAGGTCATACAGAGGTCATACGTACTGCAAGCCCAATTGCCATCTGTGCCTCGGTAACCGTATCCATTGGCGATGACACCAGGGGAGACTTCAGTGTGATTTTCCGTGTTAAGGCCGATGTCAAGTCCTGCAAAAAAATAACAAAGTTTAAAAAAATAATTAATATTGACCTCTTATGATAAAAAACATTATAAATAACAATGGTGAGATAACAAGTCATGAATACCCTTATCAGTGAATAGCTATTTCTTCTGCATTATTTCCGAGCTTTCATAGATATGTCAAGAACTATCAACATTCGTAACTATCATGAATCGTCAGTAAAAGAATTTTGTATTAAAATTAGAAATGTTGTTTGAACTAACAACTACCTGGTGCATTACTACTAGAAAGTTTTGCCAAGACACTTTTCCCATTTTACCATTCTTCGCATGATGTTGCCAGGCAACGAAACTTTCCAATTCAGACATGTATCTGGTGAACACTACCAGATAAATATTTTATCTATGCACTGAACATTTCAACATCGGCCATCTCACATATAAAATATTCCATCCCGACTTTATATCTAGCCAGTTGTAGGTTACTAGGTATCCGTAGCAGTACGTTGCATCTCCATGACAATTAGTGTTGCTAGGCAATGACCGACTTGGGCACTACCAGGGTCAAGATCAATGATAAAATCCAGGAGATAATCATAGCAATTGCACCAGGAGATCCGGTGCCATGACGATAGGAGGATTTCATACAAGTCGCAATTTCGCAAAAATCTATTTAACGTAACTGTAGGCATATAAGGCTACCGTCCAACTATCACATTCATTACAGGTAACATTGTTTACGAGCGTTTCAACCGCATCCAATCAATACGGAACATTATTTTTATTACAGCTTTATAACCATGGCAACTGTACGTACCACATCTTGGGCACTGAAATCTATGAATCCCGGTAATATGAGAAAATCACTGAAATAAAAATGAAATAAACGTTAAATATTTTTTTTTTTATACAAGTATAATTAACAAAGTTAAAACAGACAATGCCACAAGACATGGGGGTGGGGTGGAAAAGAGGAGGGGGCAAAGGGTAAATTTTAGCCCAACATGACTGGGGTGTGGGGTGTGTGTGTGTGTCTTGTTATGAACCAAAACGAGAAAGAAAAAAACAAAATCTTTTTTTTTATGAAAACAATATCAGAAAAACTTTCTGGGTCTACAAACAGTAGTCTTTAGAAATAATTTCCCAAAGAGAGGTAATTCCAGAATAAAATCCCTTGGACAAATAATGCAAATGGCAGTATTTATGGTATGAAATATTGATAGTATTTTAAATAGTTCGGGGGGGGGGGGCATTTATTGCAGCAAGGTGTTTAATACGTCGAATACGGTAAATGCCTTCCACGTGCACAATTATAAGCAAACACATCCACATCAATTTTCTAGACAACATTATTTTTTAAACAAAACCATATTTAAGCACAGTAGTCACAGTACTGGCGCTTCCACATTAAAATACCTCTAACTACGCGCCTGACTGTTGACGCTCAGAGTGTTGCTATTTATAGACCTGGTATGGCACGCTATTTGTGTCTGTGCCCAAAGCTGGATTTATACTTTTAATGGTCTAAAGCTGGATTCATACTTTTAACGGAGTCACACGGCGCAACATGTTAGCACACGCTTACCATGCTTACCGGTGTAGCATCCCAAAAACACTCCCCCAGGAAGCTCAATCTAGAGTATTTGGTGACTGCTACACCGGTAAACGTGTGCTAGCGAGTTGCGCTGTGTTACGCCGTTAAAAGTATGAATCCAGCTTTAACACGTTAGCACATGTCCGCTACTGGCGTTCGCCAGCGCATAGGTTTATATTTTTCACGCCAGCGCAACGTTTTCCATAAATGTGTTGAACTTTCAAACGTTTGCGCTAACATACAGTGGCCCCAATCAGAAGCAGCAACATCATTTCGCAACACGTGTGCTAGACAATGGTACTGCAAATAGGTTGACGCGTGCGAGCGTGTACGTTCGTGTGCGATACTTGGAACAATGACGCATTTACGCTGTCATGTCTGCCTTGTCCGCTAATGCCGAAAAACCGCGTAGGGTACCATTAGCGTTTTGCAGTGTGTGACGTCGTTAAAAGTTAAACTCTTTCCACATTGGCAAATTTGTTAGATTTGCCAATGTAAACAATGTGAAACAAATTTGTAAAATTTAAAAATATTGTAAAAGTGGTGTAATACATAAGGAGACAGCGTGGCGTATTAACCCCTCTGTGCTGAAGGCAACTGGAGATGACATAACGGGCTGTACCTGTGCCTAATTCAACAGGGAGGGTTAAACAGTTTAAAGAGACCCGACTGGGAGTGGAAATGTTTTCGAGGATGGTAAATCCTAGCTAAATCATAACTGGTGATCGTAATTTAGTAAACATGTCATTCATTTGTTTTTATAATCTATCAAAACTTTAAATATTCTACACAGTTTATATCGTCTAAACATACAAAGTACGAACATTCTTTACGCATTTGCAAATGAATCATGGAATCAATAAAAGTTAGCAACACGTGCGAGCCACCAACTGACCACGTGTTTTATAGAACAATTCCTCGCCACTCACTTGTATGTCATCCCTTCTCCGCTCCCGAAGAGCTGGGCTCCCGTCAGACCGTCGTCAGGGACGTATCCCGTACCCCCCGTAATCAGGTAGTCGGCCATACTGAAATAAACAACACTAATAACAAATGATCAGACTCGAGCAATGGCGGGAATGACCTCGTTACCGCGAAGGTGAAGGACGTTTGGTTTAGGCTTGGGACACGATTTCTAAAAATAGACAAAGTTCACTACTGGGGGATTCCCTCTCTGATATCATCGGTGTCGCGGGTCAAATAATATGGTCATGTTTGCAAATTTGCACATATGCAAATGTGTAAACGGGGCTCATACTCAGTCTCAGTCTCTCTCTCTCTCTCTCTCTCTCTCTCTCTCTCTCTCTCTCTCTCTCTCTCTCTCTCTCTCTCACTCTCTCTCAATAATATATATTGTATAATAAAAAACGTATAAAGCCAACACAGTTCTTCAATACTAGTAGATGAAACTATCATCAGATAACCTTGCAGGCAGTCACCACCCCGAGATTAATACATATCCTGTCATTATAGTAATCACATACTACAATGTACACATAGGCCATTAGCATTATCCTGTATAACAACAAAGAGTCTAGCCTACATAATCATTATGATAATGATTTCGATTGTCCTGATATGATTTACAATTTCATATCATGGCTTCAAGTAGCCTACGTATATGGTGTCGCTAATATATATTATATAGGACTTGCATTACTATTGACTTGTGAGATCACAACTGTTAATATAAGTAGGCCTAGAGCACCAATGAGTAATGACGTTGTTGATCATCCCCCCAGAATACAACGTATGTATCCAAATAACCATACCCCCGATAGACAATTATTTCCCTTATATATCATTCAAAGGGGACGTAACTAATGTTTGCTCGCACTCCTTCTTAGAACAGTGATGCATCAAAGACAAGATAAATAGCGGAACGTTCCCTTTTTTAATATAAAATATGATTTGTTTTATAACTATCGATTGCTGGGGTATAAGTAAATCAGTAAATAAATCCTTTTGGGTGAACAAATCATGCGTTAGTCTCAGATCTAAATTCGTGTGTCCATTATAGGTCAATCAACCGTGATATTATGCCTTTAAAATCACTTCCGATACTTCTATAAATCATACTATGAGGACATCAATACTTATTGCGCCCTTTAACCAGAATTGTATTATATTATCATGAAATCTGTCTACTGCTTTGAAGTTGTCCGACTATTTCTACTAAATAGACGTTGAAAATATGTATTAACTTTGAAGGAACTCGCGTCGTAAAATGGATCTGACACACTATAAAATAGTGTGTATGTTAATCTATTATTCAATAAATAAACGCATATAAACAGATCACAAAACGTGGAATACTGGTTTACAATAGAAAAAAAAAAAACAAGCAGATACAAACAATGGAATACAAAGAATAGGCTACATGATGTGGTGTAGGATCATCAGTACTTTTGGTTTGAATTCGGTTTATGAATTACTTTGATTAACGCCCACATATAGTTTGAAACCAGGGTATCGTTTCTCGAAGATCTCATATCTATTACGAGACCATAAGGACTCTCGTAGCCATCTCTAATGCATGGGGATCGTGCACTTACGAGAGCGCTATGGTCTCATAGTGGATATGAGAGCTTCAAGAAACGATACCCTGGGTATATACAGCTGATATACGTTGCAGCTGCAATTTAAATCACTATTTGACCATCATGGTCATTAGTCTAGCCGGAAGCACTGGCGGAAGAGGTTGTGGTTACGACCAGTGGACACTATTCCGTGTATTGATGGACCACTTAAATAATAGATTATGTAATCTGTGCTTAAATGAAGCATCAGAATGATCAGAATACACGTATTAATTTAGCCCATTGGTATAATATAGCTGTGGTTGAATACGTCATTGTTTATTAAATACTGTCTCACCCATTGTTACATATACATTTCCACGTAAGTTTTGCACAATAGCCTACTCGCCGGTAATTCCTATTGAATGCGTGGTCCTAAGTTAAGTTACAATAGCTAATTAAAGTAATTTCCGGACCTCGGGTGAGCAAATATATGTAATTAATGTTCTGCATGCTTGACTCGCCCAGGTGGTTTACCTTCAGCTGTTCCTAGATCAAACTGCACGTAATAATAATATTAATATAATAATAATAATAAATCATCATCATCATCATCATCATCATCACCACCATCATCATCATCATCATTATCATCATCATCATCGTCATCATTATCACCACCACCATCGTCATCATCGTCATCATCGTCACCACCACCATCACCATCATCATCATCATCATCATCGTCGTCATCGTCGTATAATATAATAATAATAATAAGAAAAATTAGAAGAATATATTATAAGTATTATGTAGAGGGCTGCATTCACCGTTGCTCAGTGCTTGCGCAATATAACATCTTTCAAAATCGACTTGTATTTTTAGGTGGTGGCTGTATGTACAACTTGTATGATAGACCTTGCAACATTCCCGTATAGTAGTAACAATTTAAACACGCTTATGACAGGAACATTACAATTGCCACCAGAAGATCACGTATTCTGAACATCTTCTCTGGAACATAGGTTGCGTGCACTGACCATTCTGATGTATATTTGGCACCAATGGTTTGAAATGGTTTCTCATGTGATTTCACATTGATTGACACATTGATGTAGGCCCCTACACGCCTTTAATTGCGAAGTCCTTTCTGCTTATTTGGGTATGTGCATCACATCTCGCATCACATCTCACATGTCAACAATTAAGTCGAGATAATTAATAAATAGTAATATAAATATTAAAATATTGATAACTATAGTGAGACATGTGGAATAAGTAACTGGTTGTATAAAGTACTTGTGTATTAGTACAAACAAACGTATATATTTTCAGGTAAAATCGGGCTAGACCGCTATGTCAACCATCTGTGATAGTATGCCTTTAAGAACATATTATACACTATATAGTATGATAAACAATAGATATATTTACCATAATACACATGAATAAACTATTTTACTATACCAGTCTGGTGAAGGCTATTGTAAGTGTATACATGCATGCACATTCACTGTGAAAAAAGCCTTACACTAATATACTATAAGTCTTTATAAAGCCGAAGAACGAAATGAAGAATAACTAATTACCGAGTAGAGCTCGCATAGGGACTATATAATTTATACATCTGTTGAATATATTATATCTCCGTTTCCTTAATGGTGTGTGACACTGTGCGTCTATTGGTATTACTGTCTTAATGGTATGTGTGAACAGGATGTCTTCATTGTAAATTTACAACATACATAAGTATAGGACTAATCTCTTATCGAATATCGATGGTTTCTAGTCTTCAGAGTATACTTGTATTCATATACAGTATACAGTTACAGTTACAGTATACTATAGTATAGTACAGGCCTATGCTGATAACACATAGTGTAGGCTAATTACAAATACCCATATAGGTTGTTCTATGTCATATGTGAAGCCGTGAACCATGTCCTCTCGGAGATCGTATGTTGCTATGTATCCTCCCCCGCACACATCTACATGTATGACCATATAGAATGTATACGTGTATATTATAAAAGTGATTTTAAGCCTGACTAGTTTGGCCGGTGCACTCAGGTTATAACCTGGGTCAAGTATTGTTGCTCTCTGTATAAGATAGAAGGTATACGAGAGAGGGAGAAGGAGGAGAAGTCAGGAGAGAGAGGGGAGATAGAGAGATAGAGGGGAGAGAGAGGGAGGAGAGAGATATCGATAGATAGAGATAGGGGAGAGAGAGTCAGAGAGAGGGAGGAAAAAGATAGAGAGAGAGAGAGAGAGAGTGAGAGAGAGAGAGAGACACTGTGGATGTGGAGTATCCATCGTGAATATATATATATTCGTATACTTATTCTATTCAACATTAGCCTTAATAGTGTTCGATTATCTATACACGATATTGCCAGTGGACGCTGTATTTATCGCTGAGTATACAGATCAGCCGCGGAGATCTAGCATCGGCTACAGCTGATTACTAAGTTATTCACATCATATTAACATCGCTAAGTAAGACTTTATCGATTGCCACCTACAAGTGGAGAATATGAATCCCAGGAAGAGAATGCGCTCATCCTTTTATCTCTCCTGTTGATATAGGCTATCCAAGCAAATATAAGATATAATATAGGCTATATTGTTCTTGAAAACCCTCTGTAGAGCATGGTGCACACTCATCACAGTTACTACACCGCACGTGTATTCACGCGCAGTGTGTTGATGATGTTGACATCGATGGCTGAGGTGCTTACAGAGACGGCCGGGGTATAGGGGTGCAGAAGGGTTACAAAGAACAAAGGCCCTATGATGACCTACCTGATGTTGTCTAGGCCGTGATGTAGACGTTCGTTGCAACGTTTTCCCACAGACTCATGCCCAGTGGCGCGTGCAGCGTCCATCGCATCGGACGACATTCACGTGCAGTCCGTCAGCGTCTACGACCTAACTGTCGTCTGCTCACTTCCAGAAAATTCACCAACACTGATGGGCTAGAGGTGTTGTCAACATCCGTGACACTTATGTCGGTTCACAGTCGCATTTGTGTCATCTACCTATCTTTTTTTCCGTACCTTTTATGTTTGTCGGAAACTAGAATTTCTGCTTTAAATGATATGCAGACGATCACTCAATATTCTTTCTCAGAGGGGGATTGAGCATCGTGCAACAGACCGCTGTTCATTCGCATACCAACACATTGTCATCATCATGTAAGGTAGAACAGAACTGACACCACCATCCTATAATATCCACTCTCGCCTACTGCTGAGTGTTATAAACAAACGGTGATATGTTCTGGGCAAATGGCAGGAGGTTACATTTAGGAGACTGCGAATTATGTAAATAACGTGCGTCTGTCGATCGATCGGCATTGGTTATAACCAGTCGCCGCTGTGGTCTGGAGCGAGGGTCTCCTCTTTAGACTTTCACTGGTCGAACGCAGGGAGTGATTTCATATTATGTCTTCTTATTGCAATGCTGAGTAGTGAGAATGCACGTGTATACAGCTGCACGTGTTATAATGGCTGTAATAATTGCACGACAAATCTACATGAAATGTATAAATATATGTATGATTTGTTAATTAACTCTCATATATATAATAGGCCTATATGATTTGTTAATTAACTCGCTACTGTCTACCTGCAGTCTTGCTATTTAAATACGTTGAAATGTACATGTTCATGTATAATTACTGTATATGGGCCAGTGGCCTTGTAACGTGCAATAAAAAAACTCTCTCCTTATACTGGATTAGACAAATATCTAAATACTACTCTTTAGGGCATCTCCGGTGAACATCAGAAGAGAGAGGGTTAATATAAGAAGGATATTACAATGTATTATGTGGAAGAACACTATACGAACAGTTTTAACCTACATGTATAGGCCTACATATAATAGTGTAGTGCATGAATGTGGGGTTCGAACTCCTGAAGGTTGCCTAGATTATAAGTCCAGATCACTCTGTGATTTCACAGTTGAAAGTAGCCTACGACACATTCAACCAGGGGCGGATCCAGACTTTCAGGTTAGGGAGGGCTCAAAGTGTATTTTAGAGGGGGGCTCATAATTTCACCATAATACAAAATAATATTGAACAAAATTGTCCCTCCCCC
>JAVCKZ010109538.1:0-10391 GCA_034780755.1 Lepetodrilus elevatus | reverse complement strand
AATGATATTTATTGTATACCACTGGCAATGATATTTATTGTATACCACTGGTAATGATATTTATTGTATACCACTGGCAATGATATTTATTGTATACCACTGGTAATGATATTTATTGTATACCACTGGTAATGATATTTATTGCAATTATATTTATTGCATATCACTGGCAATGATATTTATTGTATACCACTGGCAATGATATTCATTACTACTGGCACCGGAGGACATAATGTCTAGTGATGATTTTTCAATGATAAATAGATAACAGTAGTGTTTGAAAGATGACAGCAGTGTAGTAGGGTTTAAGAGATGACAGTAGTTTGAGAGATGACAATACGATCATTGAGATGCCAGTGGTACTTGAAAAGGATGACACTAGACTGTGACTAATGTATGATAGCTGACAGTAGAGTTCCAGAGAGATGACATTCATGTTCATATTGGAGTGAGATATTCAGATATATTGGACAGAAATATTCAGCAGTATAACACATCTCAGTTTCTGCGTGTTTTGTAACCGTGAATCCACTAGTGGGCATCCTCACACCCTCGGGTACTTAACTATGTCCTGAACTGAATTAAGTAACCCTATGTTGTGAGGATGCAGTCTCGGAAGCTGATATAGCTGACTTAGGGGGACGAAGATATATAATGACTGGTAGTGGAAATACTTTAATTTCTATGACAATTCCGTTGCTTTTAAGCCATTGTTCTGGAGGTGCCATGTTACCCTCTGAATACCATCCAGTCTCTGGCTATGTTACCCACAACCTCTGAATACCATTTAATCTCTAGCTATGTTACCCACAGCATCTGAATACCACCCAATCTCTAGCTATGTTACCTATAGCCTCTGAATACCATCCAGTATCTGGTTATGTTACCCACAGCCTCTGAATACCATCCAGTCTCTGGCTGTTACCCACAGCCTCTGAATACCATCCAATCTCTAGCTATGTTATCCACAGCCTCTGAATACCATCCAGTCTCCGGCTATGTTACCCACAGCCTCTGAATACCATCCAATCTCTAGCTATGTTACCCACAGCCTTTGAATACCATCCAGTTTCTGACTATGTTACCCACAACTTCTGAATACCATAAGTCTCTGGCTATGTTATCCTCTGAATACCATCGAGGGGCCAGTCGCTGTTGTCAACATTCTATTTCTAACAATATAACTTCTCTGGCTTTGTGATTGTTTGATTTCTACGAGGAAAAAGGCTGCAAGTGTTTGCTAGTTTGCAAGAATGTCGTTAGTCGCCTTTTCTCTCGATACACAGGGATCTAGCGGTATTGTATTCCAATTTGGAAGAGAGGAAAAGATTGCGTGGATTGTTTGTCTGTTTGACGAGCACTGGCTTTTTAAATACTCTTCACTAGCCGGCAAAATTAAGAAATGAATAAGCAAATAATGATGTATTTATCTGAGACTTTGCCTGAATCCTGGCAAACACGACTTGACAACTTTGGAAAGTGGTGATTGGGCCCGAGACTAGCGGGTTTCTGGGACTAGCGGGTTTCTGGGACTGTCGACTGCTTCCTAATTCTAAAAAGCCCAGAACAGAATAGAGTGTAAGACAAGGTTTGGGGGATAGGGGTGAAGGGGGGGGCTCAGAACAGAATGTGTTGTTTTTGTAAGGTACATGCATTTTCGCGAGCATGTGCGGGCCGGGGTTGCAGTGTAATTCCTGGTTGTGTCCGTGGTCGGGCGTCCAATGTGTCCGGGAGTTTTCCAGGCCCAGGCTTACCGGGAATTACTTTCATGCATTCTTTTGATGCCCCTGTGTTTGTGTCACTTTGAAGCAACGACTCCTGGGCCTCAGCACTGGCAGTTTCAATCCCTGCATACGAGCTGAAAAAGGCATTGTAATCGCGGTATTTATGGCCACCAGAGGGCAGTGTTTGTTTTCCGATGTCTCAGTTGTTAAAGGATCATTATGCGTAATCGTGCGTCTTACAAGTGATGAAAGAGCACGTGCTAAATATGCAAGTTAAAATTTAGCGATTTGAATTTTAACCCGTGGTAGTGATTGCTAATTTTAGACAGAATTGCATTATGTGAGTCTAGTCTGATTGTTTGGATCAGTGTTGGTGAGTCTGGTCTGATTGTTTGGATCAGTGTTGGTGTATGGTCTGATTGGATCAGTGTTGGTGAGTCTGGTCTGATTGTTTGGATCAGTGTTGGTGAGTTTGGTCTGATTGTTTGGATCAGTGTTGGTGAGTGGTCTGATTGTTTGGATCAGTGTTGGTGAGTCTGGTCTGATTGTTTGGATCAGTGTTGGTGAGTGGTCTGATTGTTTGGATCAGTGTTGGTGAGTCTGGTCTGATAGTTTGGATCAGTGTTGGTGAGTCCGGTCTGATTTCAACAGGCAGGGGCCAGTGCTTTCTTCTCAGGACAATACTTTGATTATAGGCTGAATATGACAGCGAGTTGACATCACTGGAATCAATGAGTATCGGTAGTTGTAGACTTTCTTAAAGGTACGATGCCATACCTCAAATGTGTTTTACCCTTGGTAAAGATGAACGGTAGCACAGTGGGTCCCATGTTCAAGCCTTCAGCAACTGTAATAACCAATACTCAACTACCAACCCCAATAACCAACTCTCAACAACCATCCACAAAAACCAACACTCAACAACCAACCCCAATAACCAATTCTCGACAACCATCACCAAAATCCAACACTCATCAACCAACCCCAATAACCAACACTCAACAACAAACCCTAAACAACAAACCCCAATAACCAACTCTCAACAAGCATCCCCAAAAACCAACACTCAACAACCAACCCCAATAACCAACACTCAATAACCAACCCCAATAACCAACACTCAACAACCAACCCCAATAACCAACACTCAACAACCAATCCCAATAACCAACACTCAACAACCAACCCCAATAACCAACTGCAATGGTTGTCTCCTACAGATCGTTCACAATCAAGATCACTTAATGGCAATCAACAGATGACAGATTTTGGAATTATTTCTTCCATGTGGCAGGTTATTTTTGCATGAGTGAAGTGGCAGAAAAAGTAGTTCTGCTCCCTCTGATCCTTATTTAAGTCTTAATTTCTGTAACTTAGTGTAAGTGATCAACAAGCATTGTCAACAACTTCAGATAACCATCATCTAAATGCAATAACCAATAACCATCATATCAGCAATAACCATACAACCATTCATCTAACAATAACAACCGTCGTAATCATTATTCACAGAATAACCTTGACTTTATTATTACAAGTAGCGTATTCAATAATAGTTTCAACAGTTTCCGATGTCAGCAGTTGGATATATTTTTTTCTGCAGTGATTGTATTGGCCAATGAGAAAAAGGCCGCGAGTTCAGATTCATCAAAAATACAATATCTTGACTACTTCTGATTGTGGAGATAAGATTGTGGAGATAAGATTGTGATTGAGGCTGCAATGGAGCAAGGAAGAATTCTGCCAAATGTACGTTCGGGGGGTTCTGACAAAGGGGGATGTTTCTTCTACGGACAGACCTGCGTCAATATATAGATCATAATACTCCATCTAACTGACCCGTGATTCCAGCAGGGCACTTCCGCCACTCGAGCGGCTAATCCGCTTTGAGATAATAAAAGATTTGTAAAGATTCTTTGATAAAATTGTGAAAGTTATTAATTGCACCAGGCTCATTTTTATAGATACAAATTACTATCGGAGGAGTCGTTGGTAGGAAACTTTGCCGCTGGATGGGGGAACACATAGGTCTAGTTTGGTAATGGCTATGTGGAAAATCCATAATAAAGTATAATAGGTGTCAAGCCATTGGTTTGATATTTCTCACAAGTTGACACAATTCCTATAAATCTCTTCCACGCTCGATCTCACCGCTCAAAGATAAATTCGGCCGTGGAGGGAAGATTGAACAAATATCTTTGGTTCTGGTGGCAACTATTATCTGTAATAATTTCGAGTTGGGGAAATTTGGGGCCCAATTGATCTAGAGTTGATGAACAGTATGACAGGGGATGCATTTGTGCTGGATTTAGCATTGTGCCTGATTGATTTTTGCAGTAATAATGCACATTTGCATCAGAGCTTTGGGAGAAAAAGATAAATCAATAGTTCTTTTTCTTTCATTGTTGGACCATGTTTCACCCTGCTGTAACCCAGGGGCAGATATAGATTCCGCGGAACTCCACGGCACTCCGCGGCACTCCGTTCCCACAGCCGATGCCCCAGCTGCAGACAATGCCCGCTAATCTGTTATTATTCCGAGTGGATTAGAGCCTCCCCACTCGCACTTCTCACCAGCGGGTCCAAACTTTCACCTATAATGGCGGACAAATCAATCCCCCTTATCCTATGTCAAGCAGCAATTTTTACACGTTCTGAGAATCCTGTACCCATCAAATGACAAAAACCACTCGGCGTTTATAAAGTGCCGCTATGTGTTTTAATTAACTGTTATCTCCGGACGTGTTCCGAGCGGCAATAAATCCGCGGGGCTTCTCCAGATCTACTCTTCTCCTTTCTTCGAATGATCGCCGCCTTCTTAATTGTTTCGTGATACGTAATTTGTTAAGATCAACAGATATTATTTCCAGCTGGATGAATTTTGCCATTTGTTCGAAGGTGATAAAGCTATAAATAGCCCGTAGGATTTCGTCAACTTTTGGCGAAATCGTGACTAAATTAGACCGTTGGCTGGAGGCTGTTCGCAGGACAATTCAGCTCCAGATTTCTCCATTTAGACACACTTAGTACTGAAGCATTCCATTTTAATTTCGACAGGCCACAATCAAAAGGAAACAAAGCAGAAGAGGCCAATCGACTGTAAGCGTGAATGTCGGCGCTCCACGAGAACTGCTGGTGAGTACTCCCTTTTATGATGGCTTTCATTTCCTTTCCATTGGAATCGGTTGATGTCAAAACGTCACATGTCTTCTCACTTAACAGATTTTTCACGTCCTTGTGCTGTTGTCATGGCAACCTGTCAAGCCCAGTCGACAAGAATTGCAACAAAATTAAAGAAAAGTTTCGCCAAATCAGGTTCAAAATCTCTGGTCCTCTCCGCGCAGAAAACAACATTTGTCCAATAGAAAAAGAATCTGCTCGCCATTAGAACATTCATGCCTAGTTAACGCCATCCTTTTAGGCCAGTTTAGCACATTAGCAGTGGTTAGGCTCTGTAACTTGGCTATTTGTCAACGCTTTAGGTTGTTATCTAAGAAACCCATTTTGATTAGGCAAGTTGACTGCATTCCTGCACAGACCCGCTGCCCAGACTGCTAAAGCTTATTTTGTTTGAAGCTATTGTCAACGTTCATTTGACAACGATTTTATGTCCTTTCTTTCCTAGTGGGCTTATTTTAGTCGCTAACTGACTTTTGATTTGACGTCGATCCAAACCCACGAAGACGGTGACATCATGGAGTCTATGGGAGAGTTTTTATATCAGAAACAGAATTTGTTGTTTCATGCTCGGCTAAAAACTCAATCTTGTGGCATAATAAGGCTTCGGCGGTCCTCTTATGACGTTTAGATTAGTTAGCGGGCCAAGATTTCGGGACTACCATTAGTGGATTTTGATTGTCGCATGACAAGTTGAAAGAATACATTTCCGGATGTAAATTAAGTCTCTATTATAGCTGAAATGGAAAGTTTGTGTGAAATGACATTACGGGAAATCAAAAGTTGCAGAAAAGCTACAAACTGTCAGGAAGAGGGACTTCTCAATCCACTAAGATTATTGTCAGAAGTTTGATCCAATGCTTTTGTTCAATGACACACAGTGGAAAATAGATGACAACTGACACAGAAAGTAGGTTATTGTTTGTCTTAGTTTAGGAACTTATTAACATCAAGAAGTAAGAATTGGAAAAACTAATCCGTATCATTTTAAAGTCTTCTAGCCTGGCCATAGTCAATAGTATCTGAGAGACTGAAGAATAACATTGCTACTAGAGAATGATGTTAGCTGTAATACACATTATACATAGATATTTATTTGGTTTAGTCGTTAGTGTTGAAATCACAACCCAGCAACAAGTCAAGGACAATCGTACAATCGTACAATAGAAGTTAGCCCTAAGAAACAAGTTCTACAAATACTAATCAAGAGTAACCAAAAGTAACCAAGAGTAACCAAGAGTAACCCAGAGTAACCAAGATTAACCAAGAGGCAAAAAAATATCCAAATTTGCCCCTAATCTCCCTGCATTAGACATGTTGGTTTATTGTCATGTGGAAATATTCAATGGGAGAATTTCATCCTTATGGAGTCTTAAGAAGGGTTTTTCTTTATCTACCAGAAGTCAGAGACAATGCAATGTGACAATCTGTGTATTACAGCTAATGAGCGGTGTCACCCTGGACCTGGCCGAGTGGATTGTCAGATCTGACACAGCCGACACAATATAGCAGGACCGACATGTATGTAATGTAATATCAGCCAGGACTTGTAACAGGACTTGTAACATTACAAGTGTCACAAACAATAGGATTAAACCTACACTGTGGTTACACTGTACTAGTCACAGATGTCTGTTTCCGTGAATGTCTGTTTCCGTGAAGTGAATGTCTGTTTCCATGAAGTGAATGTCTGTTTCCATGAATGTCTGTTTCTGTGAATGTCTGTTTCTGTGAATGTCTGTTTCCGTGCAGTGAATGTCTGTTTCTGTGAATGTCTGTTTCCGTGCAGTGAATGTCTGTTTCCTTGAATGTCTGTTTCCGTGAATGTCTGTTTCCATGAATGTCTGTTTCTGTGAATGTCTGTTTCCGTGCAGTGAATGTCTGTTTCCGTGCAGTGAATGTCTGTTTCCTTGAATGTCTGTTTCCGTGAATGTCTGTTTCTGTGAATGTCTGTTTCTGTGAAGTGAATGTCTTTTTCCGTGAATGTCTGTTTCCATGATGTCTGTTTCCGTGAATGTTTGTTTCTGTGAATGTCTGTTTCCGTGAATGTTTGTTTCTGTGAATGTCTGTTTCCGTGAATGTCTGTTTCCGTGAATGTCTGTTTCCATGGATGTCTGTGCCACATTCTGCTGGAAGAACACATAATGATAATTGGTTCTACTGCACATTGTCGTCTGTGATTCTGTCTTCAGTCTGAGACTGGTAGGTTTGGAGGTGTTTCTCACAATGGCTGACAATCCATCATCGCCACGTCGGACCAAGCGTACAAGAGAAATCAGATATAACAGTAAGGACACGAAGGGATCTATTTACTAAATATTTAATTCAGAAAGCTAAATGTGTTGCATCAATCTGCGTATCGTATCTCACGTTGTGGTTCACGCCCGGTGCACGGCGCCGTTTATCTCGGACAGGAAGTCTCTACGGCACTCACCAGCAACTTTATATCCACGCTTGAATGGTCGTGACTCCGAGTAGCGGGACTGCACTCTGTCCGTTGTCACAGCGATGTTACGAACTCATTGACACCCACCCCTGCAACGGGATATCACAACTTACTGCTAATGTTACCATCACTGCCACTGCAGAAGTTGAAGTCCGTGTTTGCTGTATCTTCTGCAGTTGATGGACTCGTTGGCGGCGTTTTGTTTCCGCTCGGGTGATTTCCCACGTTGGATGTGTTTTACGTCCTCGGAAATCTGCGATTGAGAATCTTGACACAATGTTGTCACGGGTGATAAGTAATGCTGTTGCACGCGAGTGATAAGTAATGGTGTTGTACGCGGGTGATAAGTAACTGTGACTGTGTTATTAGTAACAGCTACACAATCTATGTTATTAACAGCTTTTATATTCTCTTCGGGAGATTAGATGTAAAATCTCACTTCATAACAAACAAATGGATGAAGTTTTTGATGTTTGGAAATGTTTATTCTCTGTATACAAATGTATCTGACTTTGTTTGGATATGAAATTATATAATTATCTGTATGGGATTATTTATGGATTTCTCCTTACAGGGATAGGATTTTGTTTTGGGAGTTTACTATCTTAAACCCCAAACCGAGCAACCAATCAGTTGATTTGAGTTTGCAATATTCTGTCAGAACTAGCCTGACACTGGAGGGGTGGGCAGATTCTCAACAGAACTTCTAAAAATATTTCTGTTGCACATTTTCTGTTTGCAATTCTCAAATAGAAGAATCACTTTGAAGTAATTTTCATAGAATATATGAAAAGTTCACATTACAGTATGTTACCCATGTTTTTTATTCACCAGGTACTATTTAAAAATCATAAAAACTCATCATGATTGGAAACAGATTACATTTAATTTTATGGTTCTAATTCCAATTTCTCCTATCACCATTCCTCCATTATTCTGCAATGGACAGTTTTAAATCCTTTGTTGCCGGAAATGTATGGAGTCCCAGCTAATGTCATATCCCTGAATGGTTATGAATGTAGGGTCATACTTATTTCACTGTGAACAATCGAGTTACAGTTTCCATACTTTCTCAGTCGGCGGGCAGGCGATAATTAGTCAGTTCGTATGAAGGCGATAATCAGTTCGTATGATGTTTCCACGCAATTAGTCCCATGCAGTTGTATTGAACACATACATCACAGACAGACGGGGAAATGAGGCGTGCGATCTATCCTGTGCCTTTTACTCCTACAAATTATTCATTAAACCTTTACTATGGCGGATTTGTGGCCATTTGCGTGAAATCCAGATCTGTCTATTATTGTGCGCTATATTAGAAATTTGACATTTGAAAATAACTCATTTCACAACGGGCCTTGTTAATGTATAGAATTGTTTGATGACAAGTTGCATGAAATATCGCCCTATTGGGAACGGTCGGGATGCAGCCTGCCAGACAAGGCCAGGCGTATGATATTGTCAGATATAATTTCTGCGGTTTTTCTGCGATCTTATACGTATCACTCAAACCTCGCTGGGAGCTTGTCGTCTTGTACATTGCTCTTTTTACAGCCGTGATTCTGAATATTGACAAAACAGAATGATTAATTAATTACATAATACATTACTTTGTGATGTTTGTACTGAACGCCACCCGCTGTCAAATTAGCGTGGAGGCTCGTCACGGCCAACTGTTGAAACATGAGTGTTTGTCAGTTCTGAGTAATTCCACTGATTTCGATGCCCAGTGTGTGAAAACCCCATCGTTGCCGCAAATTTGCTTTAACTTGACAGCGGTTGTCAGGAATTAGTTTATCATCTGTCACGGATGACAATCGGCATTTTCTTCCAACATGAAATATGAAGATTGTCTGATCTGGGGTCTGCGCTGGTTTGTCCTCGATGCTTTGTCTGCTCACCAGTGCAAGAACCCAATCCATTCTTCCGCCAGTCCAAGTGCCTGCCAAGCGCTAACCAAATTACGAAAATATCTGCCTGTTCCTCTGCGATATGGACACACAATGGGCTAGGAAAATAGACTTTGCCTAATGGACTACAATGGACGCTAGTCTCGTGTGATTGTACGTCCATCACCAGCCGCTGTGTGTGCCAATAATTCTTTCAACAGTCGACGCCAACAAAAATCTATTTAATTTCTGTCAATGTAGTTTTTCGGCGAAAATCAAAGATTGAAATGTAGTTACATTTAATTGTTACATTACAGAAATGTTTGGAGACAATCAATAGTTGCATATTACATTATATTACATTACATTACATTATATTTGATAGAAAAATAAAAAGAATATTAATAAATAATTAAGTTGAAGTTATTAAAACATAAATAAGTTTTAAGTATTACACAATACAGCATTATTCACAATACTAAATTAACTTCTCCGGAAAAACGGACGATAGATTTGGTTGAAACGTAAACAGGAAATGCAAGTTCATTCGTAAGTGCATCAAGTGACTTTCTATATCTCATAATTACGTAGTAGAGAGTGCAGCTTCCGATTACACAGGGGAATTCTGATTGCCAACTGCACTAATTACCTGTGTAGTCCAAATCATTGAGGATGACAACGGCCATTGTTGTCCATGTGAATTAACCATTTTACCACTGACTGAGTGGAGAAGAGATTTCTTGATGTACAGGAGCCGTCATACTTAAGTGAATATACTTTGCATTTATAACACCCAATTCGGTCCAAAAAGACCACTTAACCCTTTCCCTGCTAGATTTGGCATATCTGGTTGCCTTCAGCAGGGAGAGGGTTAATTTGTACTTGTCTGCCTATAAACATTAAAAATAAATACATTGAAGTTTTGAATATTAAATGTAAAATACATTTATTAAATATTTATTTTTTCAATCTACATTTTTCATACTTTCTGATGCTAGGACTATTAGGCGATATTTCATACTTTCTGATGCTAGGACTAGTATTAGGCGATATTTCACACTTTCTGATGCTAGGACTATATTAGGCAGTATTTCATACTTTCTGATGCTAGGACTATTAGGCGGTATTTCATACTTTCTGATGCTAGGACTATTA
>JAVCKZ010109527.1:0-10391 GCA_034780755.1 Lepetodrilus elevatus | reverse complement strand
ATAAATCGTGAGGCGACGTAAGGTACGTCGTATTAAGATTTTCTTTGGATTTGTAGTCACTTCTATGCATAGACTTCGGTTAGCTTATCACCGGAATTCCTAGTTTTAAATGATACTCTTCGACATTCGATGACACACTTGCAGCCGCTATTCATGAGCATTTCATTTTTCAGTGGACCGTATTTCGTGTTCTGAAAATTCAACAGCGTGTACATTTCTGAATTGTTCAATGATGTTAACTATTTCAAATAAACTTTTGAAACTAAAAAATACTAAACCTGACAACAAATTATAATTTCCACTTAACGATCAATATTGAAATATAATCATCAGATGTAGACTAGATTGTTGTTCATGTCATGTTCATAATTTATATAATTAATTATGCATTTAGGGAAAGAAGAAAACAGTTTACAGGCAATGCTGGGGGCAAATATGATAACTGTTGCATTCCTAATATTGCTAATTGACCTAGATACATTAATAGTCGGTTAAACATTCTAGAATATTTACTTTGTGTTAGGGCAGAGCTATCTGAAGTATTACTGTTATTCACGATTACATAGCAAATCAATCCATAGTATGCTAAAACATAGCTATGAATTTTAATGTTATATTTATCTATGAAAACCTCTTTCTTTAGTTTCTTCTCTTTCCTTGGTTTCCTCTATTTCTTTTTTTTTCTTTCTTGTTCTCGCTTTTACTATCTCTATCTCTCTCTCCCTCTCTCCCTCCCTCTATCTCTCTTTCCATCTCCCTCTCTCTCCCCTCTCTCTCCATCTCCCTCTCTCTCCCTCTCTGTCCATCTCCCTCTCTCTCTCTTCATATCTCTCTCCCTCTCTCCCTCGCTCTCTCCATCTCTCTCCAACTCTCTCTCCCTCCCTCTTTCTCTCTCTCTCTCTTTCTCTCTCTTGATATGCATTACAACGTATATTAACATATGTGGATTTAATACAAAACTTCACGTCCAATGAAGAGTGATAGACATATCACATCGTACGTCCACACCGTATCTGCTTCATATATCACTATCCTTTGCTTCTGAAATCTAGATTTCACAGTGTGTATACTGTATATGCATATACAAATATCAATCAAAATGAATAGTAGTTATCGGTCCTTGTTTTTCTTTTTCCTACTTTCTCCATCTCTCTCCCTCCCTCTATCTCTCTCTCCATCTCCCTCTCTCTCTCTCTCCTTCTGTCCATCTCCCTCTCTCTCTCCCTCTCTCTCCATAACCCTCTCTCTCATTCTCTGTCCATCTCCCTCTCTCTCTCCCCTCTCTCTATCTCTTCATATATCTTTCCCTCCCTCGCTCCCGCCCTCTCTCTCCATCTCCATCTCTCTCTCCCCCTCTTCCCCTCCCAGCTCTCCTCTCTCTCTCTCTCTCTCCATCTCCCTCTCTCTCTCTCTCTCCCTCTCTCCCCGCTCTCCCTCTCTCTCTTTCTCTTTCGCTCTCTCTTGATATGCATTACAACGTATATTAACATATGTGGAGTTAATACAACACTTCACGTCCAATGAAGAGTGATAGACATATCACATTGTACGTCCACACCGTGTCTGCTTCATATATCACTATCCTTTGCTTCTGAAATCTAAATTCCACCGTGTGTATACTGTATATGCATATAAAAATATCAATCAAAATTAATAGTAGTTATCGGTCCTTGTTTTTGTTTTTCCTACTTCTGAATTAATTCATAAACTGATGAATTTGCCTTGACTGTTATAGCAATAACTGAAATGTACTAGATCAATCACATATGTAATTATTATCTATAAAGACACGACAAAGGCACCACCGTCGATCTATCATCCGGCTGTATATGGAAAAAAAGCACTCCGCTGCTGCATACGTAAACTAAATGACCTTATCCGGCAAATGTATATATCCGTTTATCAAAGTAATGTCCCATTTTCCCATAGTTCTATGACACCCAGTTCTGACCGGGAACAAGTGCTTACACTGGGTAAGGGAACGGACAGAATCTGTCTATTTCACGCACCTTGCCTGTCTCTTTACATAGATGTCAACGTTGTCTTTCTAACCAGGGTCAAACCGCGCGTCATCCGCAGGAGAACTAAATTACTTATGTACGATTACAGTAAATTTAATTCTATTAGACAGTCCATTTGTTTAAAGCTCATTTAAGTCACGAGAATTGAGAAATTGGCGTTGAGCATTACAAATTAAGTTGAATTGAATAAAATTTATTAGTATTCCGTATGTAAATAATGCATACAATTAGTCTATATCAGACTATGCTTCAGTTAGAGACATTCCTGAATGTATTAGCTCTGGTTGTTTGAAACGCCTCCCGTGGGTTGAGTCAGTATAGTTAGAACTGGCATGAGTGTGGTAGGAAGAGGAAGAGGAACATACAGTATAGTAAAGTCCCTATCTTGGAGTGTAGTGTATGCATACTTACTGTATTAATATGTTTTAAATAGTGTGATTATGTTCGTTAAAAGTTGTCTGAATGGGAGTGTTATCATATCGTGTGTGTATGAATGTAGGTGTGAGAGAGATAGGGGAGAAAGAGGAGAGGGAGGGAGAGAGAGAGAGAGAAAAAAAAACATATAAAGGGGAAATACTTGTGTGTGGGGGGGGGGTGAGCGTGTGTGTATGCTCGTGTATAGGGAATGAATGAGTGAGTGAGTGAATGAATGTGAGTGTGTGTGTGTGTGTGTGTGTGTGTGTGTGTGCGTGCGTGTGCTTGCTAGTGCGCGTGTGTGCATGTGGACTCTAGATTTACTCTCATCATTACTTTACCGCAATGTACGCGAGGGAAAGGTGAGCCATCAATCACACCTGTCACGTGATGTGATTGACGTCCACGTATATATAACTCGTGGATATCGGTTTCATTGCGTATATCGCACTTTCTACTTACATCATTGGTCTTATTTATAATGATCCTTGTTGTAAATATGTTTACGTTCGTGAGCTCAATAACCAAGAATTGGATGAATCTCAGTTCGTTGCTTGTTTTACATATTATTTTACCTAGAGTAGACGGTTCGCATAATGTCAAAGAAAGTATGAAATTGTTAATAATAACAATATATATCAGTAGAATAAAAAAAATAATAATAACTTCCGATACAACTTCTCCTGTATTAAAGAAAATCCGATACAGCTTAATAGTTCTTAAAGAAATTGCCAACAATAATAATATCTATCAGTATTTTATTTTCAAAAATAACACGGCATAATAACCTTTCTTAAATCCATCATTTCAATAATAATATTTATTTCCGTTGTCATCATAAGCTAACTTCCCTGTCACTTCTATGATATTATTATATGCTTAAACAGGACGTTCACTTGAAAGGATATTTGACCAAAAGTTGGCTGTACTCCCTAGGGTATTTGTCTGTGTGGAAATACAATCCCAGTCTATTCCCATAACTCGTGTACCTACCACCAGTATACTCTCAAAGCCAGTACGTGTACGCCATGTAGACAGTATCCTTCAAAGATGGCCCCGTTCCAGAAACATGTTCAACGTTATACATTTCCCCCGGAGCTATAATTTGTTTTCAGTTATTTTTATTGTACATTCAAATCAAACACGATTTCCCGGTAAATAATGGTAAATTGTTTAATTCAAATTATTGTTGTTTGTTTCAATGTAAAATTAATTGATAATGCAATGTAAATTGACAATATCGGTTTAAGGAATAGAAGATCGTCTTGTCGTCTTCTGATAATAATAATAATAAGGTCATGCTTATTTCATCATATATAGGCTGAATAAATAAAAAATAGTAAACATTTATGTCAACTTGTGGTTAACCATCTTTCAGATCCTAGATATATAGATTTTGCTAATTAGCTCCACTTCAGTTAAAGATCTGCAAAGACGGATTGTCCGGCGAACTCAATTTATCCGGAAAGCCGACCGAGGTTTTCTGCATGGGCATGTATCATATTCACATGTCTTATTCTGACGCAATTGCAAATTGGTCTATGGTCTACTCTCCCGATTGTTCTCCCCAAGAGACCGGTTTCTCGCCTAATTAGAGCTTTGATTTGATCGCCTCATTCCTTTCCCTAGTCGTCCTTGTTATTCGCAATAGACAGCATTGTGGCGAAGATCGAAGTGGGTGTCGAGCGAACTGATCAAGGGACCGAAAGTTATCGTAAGAAAAAAATATAAAGAATAGATCTGCAGTAGTTTTTTAAAAAGATGCAATCGTAACGGAAGGAATCCCATAAATACGGATATTAAGACTACCGGTATACATACAGTGTCGTGGCATTCTGGTACAGCGTATATGTATAGGTTACAGTTAATCTGTATAATCAGGTAAGGTGTATAACACCTGATTTTTCCGTTGAATTTCAGTTCACTAAGTCAATTTTTAAAAACGCCTGAAATTTCAAAATGATTCCCTTTAATTGCCAGATATAGAATGGCATGAATTGGATGAAATAAAATGAAGATAATTTATGTACATTTGTATAGGCATATAGGCATTCATACAATTTTGTATGAATAATAATATAAATGCATGCAATTTTGTGTGAATACATATAACAAATCTTAATTTTCTTTTATCAAACTCATGCCATTCTATCTGGCAATTAAAGTGAATCATTTTGTAATTTCAGGCTTTTAAAAAATGGCTTAATGAACTGAATTTCAATGTAAAAAATCAGGTATTATACATATTACCTGATTATACAGATTAACTGTAACATATACACGGAAACGTAGTCTGTGTCACACCTTGTTCTCATTCAAATACTCCTATTCAAAATACCACCCTATAGAGCAGATAGGCATATCTAGATTACTGGAGAACATGAGGATAAAGAACTTCAGAGGTTGCTTTCATATAAATATAATACCAATCAACATAATTTATATTAAAATATTTACGTTCATCTAACGGAAAGGCTTTGCAGTTACCTCTGTTGCTAATATACCGTAACATTTTCTCTCTAATATTCTTATCCTTTTTAAACGCATGGACCTTCTTCTAATATAAGCATCTTTCGTTGATGTAAGTAATATGGTTTTGTTTCAGAGAAAGGATATTATGAGCAATACTATATTGCCAAGATACTGTAAATAATTTAGTGTACGTGACAACGACAGCCCCTGCTGATTCATCAAGATATATTGTTTTTCTCTTTACAGGATCTGTGCCGAGCTAAATGCAGTTCACTTTCCAAGCCGTATACTGTACCTTCTCCGAGCTGGATGTCGTACACTCTCTACCCGTACACCATGGCAACCGGAAGTAACTTGTCTCAGTTTTGTTTAACCATGTCAGAGGGCTATCGACCAGAAACGTAAATAAGAAAACGCGTGCACTTCGTGATCAACGTGACAACGGTTTCGACAATGGAACGTGCGCGCCGCCGTAAAGCAAACACGGCCAGGTTAGTATTTATATGGAACTTGAAGTGCAAAAGCCAGGTTTTAACAAGTCGCCTGATATCAGACGAGAAGACCGTTGGCTTGTAATTACACCATTTCCCTTTCAACTTTTTTTCTGACTTTTAGTTTCCACTGCTCCTCGAGGTGTTGACTGCGTGATCGCACGTTAACACCGCCAGGGAGCAGACGAGAACGGAAGTTGGTACTGACATGCGCAATGGATATCCGATGCATGAGAAAGAGGCGGAGACGCTGTTTGAAATGCATGATGACAAACAAAAGCTTGTTATCAGAGTGAATTAGGGCGGCCTTGCTATACTGGAGTATTTAGTTTCCAAATCAACTCAAACGACAGTTGCTAAGTATCCGCTTTAGGCTTAGGAGACAGCTCTCTAAACCCCCGACACGCGCACATATGTCACTGACTAAATGCGGGTATGTATTACATGCACTCACTACGATAATATATCTCGATCTTCTAATTTAATAACTTTCTACTTACAAAACAAAATATCATATTTTGGTTTGCGATCAAAGATACAGAAAGAGAAACAGAGATAGTCGTGGTATGAGAAGAAGAGAGGGTGAGAGCAAGAGGGAGAAAGGAGAGGGAGGGAGAGGTAGGGAGAGAGGGAGGGAGAGGGAGGGAGGGAGAGGGAGGGAGAGAGGGAGAGGGTGTGAGATGCACTGATTCCATATCAAGAATGAGGCATAGCGAGTAACATACATATCACCTAGAACGTGAATGAGTAAGAGTGAGAGAAGCGGGTAGAGAGTGCCAAAGAAGAATCTATACTAGGATAGTTCGATAGTGATAGAGGGTGGTAAAGTGTCTCTATCATAATAGATATCATTGGCGACACATTACGTGTGTGCAGCGTATTATTTGAAACATTTGGTGTATCTTTGTCCTCACGTCTCTCCCGTAGTCGTTGACGTCGCAGCATGTTGTCCTGAAATTGCTGGATCTTTATTGGATCTGTCATCGTGTATTGAGTTCTCCCGGCGGGGATTCTACGGTTCAAAGGGGGACAACTCAAGCGTTAAAACGCTCAAGTGGTGGAAGGCGAATGATCAAGCCCTGTCTCCTACGCTAATCCTGTAAACGAGATGTTAGTTTCACAAAGTTGTATTATGAAAAGTGTTTGTCAATTTTCGGGTTCAGAAAGCATCGGATATACGTATGGAGACTTTGTCCGGGTGCTTTGCCGGGCGATGTCACGCTGAGATTTGACTTGGGTTATTATTAACCGTAAGCCGCCATCTTGGATTGCATGCGAAAGCAGGTGCACGTGGCGTTTAGCGAACAGCTTCCGGTATTCACAGAAACATTACAATCTGTTGTCATGATGACAGCGAAACTGACGTTGCAAATCGAATTAAGATGGATGATTTAAAAGACACCTTCAAATGGAGAAGGAAACACTTGCCTAGTTAATCATGCAGTTTGTTATTTGCAGTAACAACCCCGTGTGTACTCCAAAGTTGTGAATTTAAAAGTACTAGTTAATGTAAATCTACTCGTTCTGATTAATGTAAAATTCGGTACAGTAGGAACTGAAATTAAATTTGAAATGCTGGATTTACTACTATTGGTGTGTGTGTGTGTGTGTGTGTGTGTGTGTGTGTGTGTGTGTGTGTGTGTGTGTGTGTGTGTGTGTGTGTGTGTGTGCATGTGAGAGAGAGAGAGAGCGAGTGTGTGATATATATATATATATAAATATATATATATATACACGTATGCAAAGAGAGAGATAGGGAGAATAAAGAGAGAATGGAGCGAGAGACGGAGAGGCAGAGGTGAGAGAGGTGTACAATTTCTATGTAAATTTCAGCTCTTGATACCCTGTGCTTGGGGTTGTCTTTCCCCAACCATTCCCACTCCCACCCCATTCCCTCCCCCACCCCCACCACACATACACGCACACACGCGCACACACACACACACACACACACACACACACAAAGACACACACACAGACACAGACACACACAGACAGCTATATTCTCTTCACAGAACCCACACCCGTCAGTGTTGTGACGTACACCGAAGATTAAACCAGAATCTCTTTGTTTTATTGGTCCTCATTTTTCATACGATTAATATACGATCGATACCAGAGTACGATTTCATGCCTTTTAATTGCAAAAGGGAACGAAAAAAGCTCTTTGACCGAGGAGCAGAAAAACCCCTAAGGCATAACTTCAAACACGAAAAAAGTCAATTTGGCTATATTCGCCTTCACTTGGTCCGCTTCTGTGTGCATATGGCGTTCTGCTACATGATTTATATAGACAACTCCGCCCTATTTCCTCCGAGGATACAGAGCATCCCACGAGGTGATTGATTCGAAATTAACAATATTGCACTTTGTTTCCAACACCGGGGCTGCGTGCTGTGGCCCTATTGTAATGCAGTAATTACGCACGTCAGGTGACGAAGTTATGAAGATTACGATAACTTAACGACCCTGCTCTGAACTTTGATGAAACGTGAACTATAGCTGGTCTGTCAATGCAGCCTGGTCTGATGTTAAGAAACGACCTGCGTGTTCCATCATGACCAAATAGTAGCTTTTACTTTCTGAGTGTATTTAGTACAAATAATAAGGTCATAGGCACAATGTCGAATGATTTAAATTATGAGAAATTCATCAAGTAATTTGTAAATATACAATTGAATTTACACAATACTTAGAAAATAGCAACAAATGTTCCAAGGATGTATGTCATCATCGTCAGGTTATCGTTTCTCGAAACTCTCATATCTACTACGAGACAATACGGACTCTCGTAGCCATCTGTAATCATGGGGATCATGCACTTAAGATAGCGCTATGGTCTCATAGTGGATACAAGAGCTTCGAGAAACGATACTCTGAATCCTGTACAGAATATATTCTGTCAGTTTTGACGATTGTACCACTCTACTGATCTGGTTCCTGCTTGCGTATATAATAAAAATACATAGTTTGCAGTGGCAGCGAAGCGGGTGTATTTGCAAATGTTCAAATTAATATGCACCTGGGCGCCATTGGCGAAGAGCTCTGAGGTCTAGTACAAGCCATCTTCTCGATGAGTTCATGTCATGCAATGGAGGTACCTGCACTGAGAAGCCTCGATGGTCGATCATATGCGCCATGGGTACAAATAGATCAACCGTAGGATTGGCTCCTTTACTTCAAGCTTGGCGGCAACCAGGGTATCGTTTCTCGAAGTTCTCATATCTACTATGAGACAATAAGGACTCTCGTAGCGATCTCTAGATAATGCATGGGGATCGTGCACTTACGAGGGCGCTATGGGGTTATAGTAGATGTGAGAGCTTCGAGAATCTATACTCTGGAAAGCAGGATGACCATAGCAACATTTCTAGCAAATATACACTTGTGAATTAACCATAATGATTCCATGTATACATTTGGCATTGGTCAAAATGGTGATGAACTAAGAACATAGAATACGTATGATATATAATAGGATATCCGTCTATTAGCTGTTTATCATCTGATGATAAAATAGCATAGGCTCATTACATACTTATTAAAGAATAGGTTCCTATAATATCACTTATAAGTATTAGTTAATTTCCAATTGAATGTCTGGTGATAAATGAACGGAATGATCCGAAATGACGTAAACAATCCAGTTCTGGATTACCTGCACTTCTGAATCTACTTCTCTGATACCATGCATTCAGAAAGTCAGTTAGTTAAATCACCAAACCGTTAGAATTGTGTTGCAACTTAGATGAAGAAGTTATGCACTTTTAACACGTAACAGTAGTATAGTTATTGATATGACCAAACCTGCGTTTCACTACATAGCCCCGACCTAGATTCTGGCGGACGTCATGGTTTTGCTGTACACAGACTTCGATTCACACCCTGATAACTGGTATGACCATTTGATGAATCTAAATAAAGCAACATACCCGTCATATTTTAGCATGTCTAAGGCATACAAGCGTATAATAAATTGGACTAGCATGGAGTCTGTCATTCACAGTGCATTACGTGTTACCTGACTGTAGTTACCGTATCACGTTAACCATGAAGTTTGTTACGAGCAATATGAGCAGTTCCTATATAGCTACAGCACGGGAGCGACATTGGCCTGATGCGCAACTGATTGACATAGCAGCATCAGACGTCATCTATATATCGGCGACGCACGGGCAAGGCGGAAGTCGTCTGATCGCACATGTCACGTGACGGAAATAAGACACACGAGGTGGCGACTTTAGGTCGCGACATACCATTTGCGACATCCAATATCACCAGACCCTGAATACGGCACAAGTCGGGCCGGAAGTGGAGGGATTTGCTGCGATAATTACATGTATTGCTTTAGGGCAGGCGATCCTAACCCGGAAGATGAGGCTCGGTTGATGCAAAACTGTTCTTGTCGTCATAGTGAACCGTCTATTTGCGAAGCCGATTCCGTTATACACAATGTACGGAGATGGTCAGAATGCCAACAGCTGTGAATGTGTGTTGTGGGGCGGTATACATGAGTATGCATACATACGTACGTGTGTGTGGGTAGAAGTTCATGGTCCGAATACGCCACACCTCAAGAATGGTCATCTGAACATAGATCTAAACGAATTCTTGTTGACAATCTAATTTGCATATTATTGGACAAATTATATGATTACATTCTTGGGTCAGTTGTTCACGGTCTTGGTTGATTACTGTCAGTTTCAATTCAGATTCCATGTTTAGTTTCGTTCATAGTTCGCTAATACATGTTATTATATTCTGTTTTGTCATATTTTAGCGATACTGCATAGCAACAGCCAGGATCAGCTGCTAGTGACGACAACCACAGAGCGTCCATTATATGTACGTGGGTTTTCTAATACATCACATTATCTAAATAAATCATCATTTTATCAGCAACATAATCGACACCCGGCTACATTCTCCCCCTCCACATGGTGACTCGTCCTCGAGTCACTAATTCAGTCACTTCTGAGCCACCAGGGAGCTA
>JAVCKZ010109516.1:0-10392 GCA_034780755.1 Lepetodrilus elevatus | reverse complement strand
CAATTAGTCTCAGATCGAAATTCGTTTGTCCATTATCCAGGTCAATCAACTGTGATATTATGCCTTTAATATAGTATCTGGATATGTAGAATTCATGATTAATACAATTTGCATTAAATGGGATAAAATAATATTTATCATGTATATATTGTTTTCTTAAATCTTTAAATGACAAACATTCAAATATGCAATGGAATTCATTTTCAACATATCTATCCCTCGGTGACATGTTTAGCCAGAGAGATGTGGAAAGTTGCGACTTTGATATTCTCAACTGACAATGGTGACAATAGAACATTTATGGGCCTGAAGAACACTGTAGTCTCACTTTATGACAATATCACAGTTGTTGTGAACTTTTGACTTCTCCAGAAATGCTCAATATACTTTCTATTCTTCATTTAGTGCACTTTAGACCACTGGTCCATGTATAACTTGTTTACATGTATACATACAAGAACATTTTACGTATGCATATATTTAGTACTGGTATGAATGATAGGACAGAAAGCAAGATAGTTGTCTCCCTTGGTTCATCAGTATCAACCGTGGCTACTGATTCTTACACAGATTTTGCCTGGTTCTCCATCAGACCACTGAAATATCACCAAAATACCATGGAAGATTTCCAAATTTTTATTGTTCATGGAAAAGTAAAAATTCAAATATGGCCATCCGTCACTACTATGTTTTTGTTTTCATTTTCTTCTATATAAAGCAACTTGCACAGATAACAGATAACATATACGACTCGTAGTATCATTACAGATCTTAAGAGTTCGGTTATGACCTACATTTGCTTATCATATCTAGGTATTATGATGGGTCATCAATGTTAGACCTCACGTACAATTTTTAGTCATCAAAGGTATGGGGCAGGTTGTTCATTTGTTGATGTAAGTCATGTGATATGTGGGCTACATACCTGAGCTGGTTAGTCAACTATCGTAGTGCTATATTGCTATTTGCATAAGCAGATGTCATGTACGTGATACAGTGCTCCCTCGATATAACGCCCTTTGATGCACCGCGAATTCGGATGCAACGCGAGTTCCAACGTGGACCCCATTTTTTTTTTTTTTTTTAATTTACTTTTTTTCTTTCTCCAATTATATTCGTTGATATAACATGGGTATTATAACGCGGGTGGCATGTCATGGACCCCAACTTCAGCGTTATATCTAGGGAGCACTGTATACTGTAAATCACGAAATTAACGCGTCACTAATTTAATGCAACCTCTAGATTTTAGACGTAAATGCGACACCAATAAAATGCGAAAGGCCATGTCTCTTAATTAAATGCGGTCGCATCTTTCGCATTAATATTCTGCTCACGTTAATTTCATGATTTACAGTATATGCCAGATTATTTCTAATAATTATTTGACAAGTAGAAATGTTTGCTTGTAAACCAATAATCCAGTATAAAGACCAGTAGCCCATAATGATACTTCACTGCGACTATTTCACGTCATATTTTAACTTAAAATTGAAACAACTGGTTATATGATGGATCTAAATGTTAGTAAATGATTATTGCCTTCACGCTGTTCGAGTTGTAGAATCACATGATTAAAATCAAGTATCGATATCGTCAACTGATATCAACACAATTGCGAAAATGCCAGAACATTTGAGGCGACATTCAGTTTCAGGCTTGGTAGGCCAAGGAAATAGATCTGCTCTCCTGGGGAATTGTGTTAATGGGTTATCCGTGGGTTATCATGGCTTTTTGTCAATAAAATTGGAAATGGCACTTGTATTTAGACCAGACATTAATCAGGATAGCTCTCAATCGGCTGTTCATTGATGAGCTGAACCGGGATGGATCTATCGTGGGTTTGACTGTACCTATATACATACTTAGCAATCAGCAGACAACCTTTTTAAAAGGTCACACCCATGATGACCAAAGCTGAGAACAAATTGACAACATTTCTAAACCATGACACCCTCTCCCTGCTGAAGGCGACTTAAGTTCACATGCAAAAAGAACACTTTGATTTTATTCAGCAGGGAGAATGTTAAATTTATCTCTTTCCAACATGCCAGAAGAAATATGTGTGATAATAATGTTGATATCTGCTCATGTCATTAAGTTTAATAATATCAGCGATAGAAACTAACTTGAAAACTTACTAGCCCAAATAGTGATACAAATAACAAATGTTATGAATTTCTACTAGTCCTTAGGATACCTTTAGCATTGGGAGAAATGTCAGCATTGAGATCTTTATTAATTTTGCTAAATCTTTAGTTGTTACTTTGAGCTGTTGACTGAATCGTGTCACTCAGATAGTGATTGACAGGTAGTGTTCAATATCAGCTAATGACAACTTGCCAACTGTCAAATTAGTTGCATGATTTATGTAAATAATTAACAACATAATTATGGTAATCAACTCGCTATGATATATTACAGTTACAGATGTTTATTGCACCAACAAGAGAAGACTATCAACCTAGGGTTGGCTCTAGGCTTACAAATTAGGTCATCCAAAAAAAATCCGACTCAAATTACACGTAATATATGTAATACTATTAGTCTTGCATCATTTTTTGACGTCTTGAATACATTTTAAGGGTCAATTACCTTGAAGAAGGGGTCAAATACGCAGTTTTTGTACTTTAGGATACATCCTGGATCATGACAAACACATTTGATCTCTTTCTGTCGATTCACTATCGTATGTAGTAATCATTTTCGTAGGACATATTTTTGCATACGGGTAAAAGAAAAGTCTGTTAATTACTCGCAATGCTACAAAACGTATCAGCTATGCTTCTTACAATGCTATGAAAGTTATCAACTATGCGACAAATACAAACCCATAAATAGCACTTCAAGGTATCAGTGTTAGTATAGTGTCAGTGCTAACGTATATAAGTATCAAAGTATCGATGCTGTATATGCCAGGGTTAGAACTTAAATTTAAAACATACTCCCCCCGAATAATTATATAAATAACAAAACATGACATATTTACTAGCCCGTAGGATACCTTTAACATTAGGATAAATGGATCGGGCTGCCGGGCGAGTGGGAACTACTATCTCTGATATGCATCAGTTCGAATATAATTTCTAAGTACATGTACAGGTATCAGTTATAGGTATCCAAACCACAAACATGCCAGGTATGTGCGATGTTGATGTTGTCCGTGGTATTTGTGAACAGCCAGTGGTAGTCGTGTAGTCTGGGGTTATAACCTGCTGAACACTGTGCGGACCTCATCAGTACCCGGGTCAGTGGCAGGTCACTTTCTGGCCACACTTGGACATTGCAATAATATTATTTTATATGTTTGATAATGCAGAACTGTGTATTGTAACTTTGAAGTCGTACTAAAACCTTCTTTTTCTTTTGTATAGATCTAGATCAAATATGCACATATTTTGTGTTTTTTTTTTTAACTCTCTTCACGCTGAAGGAAACCTGAGATGCCCTATAGAGTGCGCTTAATCCAGCAGGGAGAGGGTGAAATAAGAATTAAATTACTTTTTTGTACTAAATTCGAGTAATGCTGTTGTATACAATGTCTCTTGATGAATGAACAATAGTGATGGTTGCATTTTAGCAATTACTGATAGTTCATTCAATAACTATATTTTGAGATGGGTTTTTCCCGGGGAATACTGCTTTTTCATCACCACTAGTATTTCCTTCCTCCCATTAACATTGCCGAGAATTATCATTGTTCACTCCAAAGAAGATCAAAATTAACGTTAATATTACCGTACACGTCTTCTCGAAAATAAATTACCAAGGGGGAAAACTCTACTGTATGTTGATGATTGATGAGTTCCAGTTTAATCCCGTCTTTCATCATTGTCATTCTTACTCACAGATGTACTGCAGCCAGTGGTTGCTGGGCTGAGGGTCTTACGTGTAGGTGTAGGTGAATGTCCCCAAATGTCACCCAGGGTTATGGTGTGAGACCTGGTGGCTGTGGGAGACCCTGCTTTGAGGCACGTCATTCCCAGTCTGTGGCACACAGGCCCATGCATGATAACTAACTGAACACGTTCACAGTTTAATGTTTGCAAATGTATTAAGACATATGTACAGTCATTGTAACACATTGTAGGTGAAATGTATATGTTGTCATAGCCAGTGATCACAGGTTTACTGCAGCATTTAGCGCTACGGATGTTGCGGATTTCCTCCTGCCCTAAACTGACAAGCCATTATATTAAGTGAAAGAATCTTAATAACAGCTCTAAACCACAACTTAAAAAATAAATAAGAATAAACATATGTCGTTGCAGTCGAGGTGCAAGCATAGAAATGGTATACCGTATGTAACCTAATTATTATAGTTGTCATACAGCCAAACAAATCACATATTTTTTTACTATTCTTTTGCAGTAATCAATGAAGAAATCAAATTTCTTCATCTTTCTTAGCCTTTCTTTCTTAGCCTTTATTTATCATAAAAATATTCTTTCATTTTACCGTTCTATGTTATTCCAAGCGAGATGTAAATGAGAAATGGCTTATTTAACATTATTATTGTATTATTGCAACTGTATACAATGAGATTGTCCAAATTCCAAGGACTAAGTTATATAGTCCAGCTTGGCAACAATCTGTGCCAGTGGTTAATGGCGGTAGCAGCTGTACATAAAACACCAATCATTATATCAGCATCGGGTGAAGCTGACCTTTTAGCCTCCAGTGTTGTGACAGTGATGTGGCAGTAGTTACTGTGATGGAAAATAGTCTGAGTTAGCTTGTGTTGTCATGTCGCCTACTAGTATCGGCCTGTCACTATAGTACCAGCCTGTCCCCTAGTATCAGCCTGTCACTATAGTCACTAGTATCAGCCTGGCACTATATAGTTTCAGCCTGTCACTATAGTATCAGCCTGTGCCCTAGTATCAGCCTGGCACTATCATCACTAGTATCATCCTATTACTATAGTCACTAGTATCAGCCTGTCACTATAGTATCAGCCTGTCACTATCATCACTAGTATAAGCCTGTCACACTAGTCACTAGTATCAACCTGTCATACTAGTCACTAATATCAGCATGGCACTATCATCACTAGTATCAGCCTGTCACTATAGTCACTAGTATCAGCATGTCAGTATAGTTACTAGTATCAGCCTGTCACAATAGTCACTAGTATCAGCTTGTCATTAGTATCAGCATGTCAGTATAGTTACTAGTATCAGCCTGTCACACTAGTCACTAGTATCAGCCTGTCACTAGTATAAGCCTGTCACTAGTATCAGCATGTCACTAGTATCAGCATGTCACTATCATCACTATTATCAGCCTGTCACACTAGTCACTAGTATCAGCCTGTCATTAGTATCAGCATGTCACTATCATCACTATTATCAGCCTGTCACACTAGTCACTAATATCAGCCTGTCACTAGTATCAGCTTGTCACTATCATCACTATTATCAGCCTGTCACACTAGTCACTAGTATCAGCCTGTCACTAGTATCAGCCTGTCAAGGAATGCCTGGCTATTATCAGTCTGACCCAGAGACACTGCTGCAAGACAACTTGCCTGGTAACTACGGTAACCAGATACCAGTGTGTACTGTTATCTCTCCCACTAGAATGATGGCATTATTCCTTATAGCTCTGGAATTCTTCTCAGCACAATCTAAATATTTGCTTTACTTTCTAATAATCTGAACTCATGCTGTTTCAAATGTAGCGTTCAGTTATGTGGATTTGGGGGAGGGGTTGGTGGGTGAAAGATTCCCGTAGCAACGTTAAACTCCATATTCACTTACTCATTGGCGGGTTTGGGTACGTTAATGTAAGGTGTCGTGGTTCATGGGAGAGGTTGTGTGTGTATGTGTGTGTGTGGTGTATGTGTATGTGTGTGTGTGGTACCACCCCCCACCTAGCTGGACAAGGTAGATCCAGAAGCTCATAGTAACCATGGTAACTTGGATTTAATCAATTGCTAAACTGAACAGTGACGCAGTCAAACATGTTACATAATTATCACCTATGACCAGGCAACTCTCTACAGACTCTGTCGAACAGTGGAATACATTAATCATTTATCTTCTTCCAAACAGCCCAATGTGTAAGTTTAATCCATGTGAACAACGTTTGTCAAATCTTGTGGTGCTACTTGTATGGACTTGAATGAAACCTATATTTATATAACACATAAAGAAGTTTTATATTACATGGTGAACAAAGGATCGACCAAATAATCTCCAAATTAATCTTTTATCATGTTTATCAATAAAGCGACTCTTTTCATGGTTAGTTATGTTGACACTAGATGTATCATTTTCACTCTGTAAAACAAGTGAGGTAATGTTCTTGAGAAATATTTTACCGTTCAATAATCTTCTAGTTCAGTTTTGTGTGGCATATTGTTCTCTATATATTACATACTATAATTTCTTGCATATAGCCCACTATGCCAAATAGCCCACAGCTGACCAAAATAGCCCTCTCCAGAAGATATAGCAAACTCGCAAACAAGAGACAAAATTATTAAGAGCATATAAGAATAGTAAAAGTGACATCATGTTTGCCATACATCTCCACATTCTGTTGAAGTTCATAGTATATGTCCAACTTACTGTCAATATTGCTGTAAGTAACATATGTTGCACAGTCAAGCTGCTATATCTATGTAATAATAGTATCAGAAATATTCATGTACGTAGTTTTACAAAATGCAGTTGTTGTAATTGTGGCAAATTGAGTGAAAAGAACACACAGTTGGTCTGGTTAATGGATTTGGTTAATATGTTTCACCCACTTCCCCTGACCCTTCTGTATATTATACTGCTCGAACTTTGCTAAGAATCGTATAATTTTTGTAGGAAAACATTATTCATTGACCCCATATTATATAATTATATTCTTTAATACCACCCTTAAATTGTGAGTAGTATAATACTCCCTGGCCCTTCTGTATATTAACCTTCTCCCTGCTGAATAAAATAAAAGTGTTCTATTTCTGCATGTGATTGGGCAAGTTAAGTCGCCTTCAGCAGGCAGAGGGTTAATACTCCCATTGATCCACACTTTGAAGTTTCCTTCCACTTCCACAACATTCAAACGGGTCAGCTGTTTTACATTACGTACTCTGCCGTGTAGCTGGCTGGGATACAAGCCGCCCGGTACATCGCAGCTGAAATGTGTATAATGCCTCGTACCATGCTCATGCATAACAATAATAACATTACTTTTTTTTTCAAGTAATATATTCCATTTGCTAAATGTAACCATGGTAATATGTAACCATAAAAAGTGCAGACTCCATATTTAACATACAAATGTCCGTATATTTGTTTGCGTGATCGTTTTACCTTCAAGTTGTAATACAGTCAAACCTCATTATGAAGGACCTCAGATAGCCGTACTTTAATATATGATACACTGTACTATTAATTCAAGCTATGTGTACGTGACATCTGAGACGGGGAGGTTTTCCAAATAAGTGAGAGAACTTAATACAGTGTTCACTAGTCCATGCGTTCAATATATATCCAACAATACAAATACGTACATGTAGCACGTAGAAGGCAGCGTTTACATGAATCATGCTTACATGTACATGTAAACCTTATTATTAAAACTTTAATTGCCATTTGAAAGAAGGTCTGACATAATGTAATTTTTTTTATTACACTCACTTTAAAGTCACTGATGCACGACACAGTACTAGATATTTTGTATGTAGTGTTGCGCATTGAGAGGATAATTGTGCGAAGGTGACATGTACCTGTAACTGAGTTTCCTCCTTTCTAATGAGTCATTTGCATCAACATGCTTATTTTTACAACAATATGAATTCATTTTTATATTATCGCCTGCTACAGGCTTAAAGCATCAGAGAGCTTGCAAAACTGGGTTGTCATGCCATAGGCCTAATTATTTTATAAGTACTTGAATTTAATTTTTAATTATTTTTTTTACTTAAAGATAAACAGGAATAGCAAGTTATATTAATTTCATATTTTTGTTTAGCTTTTTATGCATGAATGCTTGAATTCTTACAAATGTAGTTCTGTATTTTACAAATGAGCAATAATAAATAACCAACGTAAATAAAGTCACCTTATGTTTGCCCCACCCGTTACACATTCTATTTTCGAGTGCGTTTAGTGCGAATGAATGCAATGTTTTACTTGGTGACTGAATGTTAGGTGTGTCATGCATGTTAGTTATTATTTTCTCTTTGTGTTGCAGTCCACGGAGTCCTCACAGCCCCAACACTGAGTGGGCCACAACTGACTGGAGATCACGGACTGTAAGTTAGCATCACATAGCATCACATCACAAACAAGTAGATTATGGACAGAAACTTAGTGTCACCTCACAAACAAGTAGATTATGGACTGTATGTTAGTGTCCCACCACAAACAAGTAGATTATGGACAGAAAGTTAGTGTCACATCACAAACACATAGATTGTGGACTGTATGTTAGTGTCACATCACAAACACATAGATTGTGGACTGTATGTTAGTGTCACATCACAAGCATGTACAAAATACTACCGTAGTGTAAGTTAGTGTCACATCACAAATAAGTAGATTATGGACAGAAAGTTAGTGTCACATCACAAACAAGTAGATTATGGACTGTATGTTAGTGTCCCACCACAAACCACAAACAAGTAGATTATGGACAGAAAGTTAGTGTCACATCACAAACTAGTAGATTATGGACAGAAACTTAGTGTCACATCACAAACTAGTAGATTATGGACAGAAACTTAGTGTCACATCACAAACTAGTAGATTATGGACAGTAAATTAGTGTCACATCACAAGCATGTACAAAATACTAGTGTAAGTTAGTGTCACATCACAAATAAGTAGATTATGGACATTAAGTTAGTGTCACATCACAAATAAGTAGATTATGGATAGTAAGTTAGTGTAACATCACAAGCATGTACAAAATACTAGTGTAAGTTAGTGTCACATCACAAGGTTATGTGGCGATGTTCTCTGTTCCGTTCCACAGAACAATCATTACACTATGCTCGTAATTAAGTGGTAATCAACGCACTATTTACACATAGGCAGTTACAACTCTCTCAGTGCTATTATCTGTTTGTGGAACAGGACCCTGTACTGCTGGTGAAGATAGATAGGCTACTATTTCTGACCTTATTGTGCTGGATCAGTATTTATGATTAAAATATATCAAGTATTAATTATTTTGGTAGTAAATACTAATCATATTTCCAATATTAATATATCATTACTCAAATAATCTGAACTTGCTTAATAGGCCCTGGGCTATACGAGTATTAATATGATTAGATATTTATTAAATGTTGATTGTTTAGCATATCATGTGATGACTGAGTAGGTGACCTCAACATTGCTGCGGTTTCTGTTTACTATTTTGTTTCCTGGGGGAATTAGAATTCATGTCGTCGTAAAACTCCAACTGGAAAAAAAGTTGATCTATATCTAATGCATTCCTGTCATGTAGCATATGTCATGTATGTCTGTATACATGTATTGTATGTAATACATACCACATTTGTGGAGAGACAAAACTCTGCTTACTCAGCAGAACATGGTTAATATTTCTGATTTCGTACCAGCATGACCAAGCTAGAAATATTTGTCAATAATCATAATTGCTACCTTACAGTTAAAATGTTAATTATAGCGTTTTGCTCCTATCAGTAACTATGTTTAAATAGAGATAGATAGCACTTCAAAGCCTAATAGTAGTAATAGTGTAGTCAGATTCTCACTCACAGTATTGATGCAGATCAAGTGTCTGCGTATGCGTGTAGGAAGGGTGTTAATTACACCGAACTACAATTAAAAAAAGTACATTCTTTGGCACGTTAGGATTATTTGTCATTGCTTAGAAAGATTATTCAAATGCTCAAAGAATTAGATTATTTGAAAATGACTGACCCATGGTGATACTGTCGGGTATGGATACAAAAGTTACCTCCCCTTAGTGGATAGTTCTGCTACACGTGACTGTTTGTTGCAGGAGGATCCCGGCACAGACTGGATCTGGGATTGGTCAAGTCGACCAGAAGTCTTACAACCTGGGTATGTGCTGTCCAACATGGCGATGTGGATCTGTCATTAAGAATTGAAAACGTTTAAATAGCAAGGCTTGAATAGATTTAAAATTCAGTATTACTTTTAAAAAAAAGAAATTATATCTTTTTTTGCCAATATTTTGAAATACATATTAGAATGCAGACCCATTTCAGATTGTATTGACCATTGGGTACCGTAATTGTTACTCTGGTTTCAAAGAGACAGGTTCATACATTGACATTCGTTATGTATGGGTGACAAATATTCCAACTGTGACATAAATAATTCACTCACTCATTCATTGAAGATTTGGTATTTTCAACTAATGAGAATGACAGTACAAACTCTGGTATTGAGGATG
>JAVCKZ010109505.1:0-10392 GCA_034780755.1 Lepetodrilus elevatus | reverse complement strand
AAAAGGGTCGTACCGGTAGTCCTGGCACACAAGATCATGAAACATTTTGAGTACGATTTTGTGCTCAAGCTCAAATTTTATATGAGGATTTGTGAACAAAACTTTGAGGAGCATGATTTTGCACTCAGAAAGGTTTCAAAATCTCAGGGCATGGTGTAACTAATATATCGTGGTTTACGTCATATCCTGCAGTAGTAAAAGCTTTACAATTTACATCCAGACTACAGAATGACCCTTTCGTGAAACGCAGGTTTAGAATTGCTAATGTGTATGTTAGATCTTAATGTCGTGTATCGCTTATAGAAATGAATGGCTACTTTGAACAACGTGATCTATAAGCAATGACACTTTGTAGACGCTTGCAGATGCTTGCCAAATAGCTGAGCTGTTACATTAACTCTCCTAGCTGGAGGTATTTAAAGATGCCCTAAAGAGCAGTTCATGTGCCTAATCCAGGTAGGGCGAGGTGTTAACAGAATCAGAATCAAGCTTGTCACAAAATATTTATAATTAAATTTTAAATTCACATTGATAAGAAAAATCTTGATATTTATTAATACTTGCGAATTTATTATTATTGTACGAAATAATGGTTGTTGTTGGTAAACTGTATCGATAGTTTGACTTTGTTTTAATCATGTGATATTTTCCTAAAGACACATCTTTGATCTTCGTTGAAATGTAATAACAATTTGGTCGATTTTCACGAAGTCTGCTAATGAAGTCTCTTAATAAATTCTACTAAATTTAATTAAAAACTTGAATGCGTAAACACTTTGAGGATAGAAATTAACGATATCCTGTTATTTTTACATTTATTAGAAGATACATTCGATATCCACATCATAGTACTAGCCTATCACATGACCAATCTAAATGGAATGCTCATGAAATATCCACAACATAGTGATAGCTACCACGTGACTGTCTTTGATATTTTAGTTCATCAACATTCACGAAGGCAATAATCAGTTGGATTGCTAGTAAAATATACACAACATCAGCTAAGTCCACGTGTGTTATACGAGGCTCACAACGACTTCCGTCTTCATCCGTGATGGCGATCTCCAATTAAGCGTATCCAACCAAACTCTTTCACAGCGAGGCCAACCAAATTGAGGCAATTACGATGGCAGGGGGACCTGACCTTCTTAATTCGGTTTGTCGAAGCATTCGATTCAATCTAATTTAACTTCTTTTCAGCATGGTAGATCTCATAAACCCCTCTAGACCACGGGCTTCGTAGCATGAAATATGTTCACGCTGCGGAAATGATATATTTCTAAAACATTTTAAGAAAAACTTTAAAATCACAATACAGTTGTAGCAGACGAGTCCAAATCTGAAGTAATTTTTAAATAGCGTGAAATTTGTTCACATTGTGTGAATGATATATTTCAAAAACATTTTAAGAAAAAGTTTTAAATCACAATACAGTTGTAACAGTCAAGTCTAAATCTGAAGCAATTTTTCAATAGCGTGATTTTGTTCACATTTTTAAAGGGTAAAATATCGCAATAAAAGTGTATGTCAGATAAAAAATCTAAAATCAATTTTTAAATTGTCAGTTATTTACCAACTCACTAGCTTCTGGTTTGTCACAAAGACAATTTAAATATGAAAGAAAGTTAAGAGGTGTCAATATACAATAGAAAATATTAATGATGATGAACATATGGGTTTTCATCATTCAATTTAAATAATACTTTCATATCATCATTGTAAATATTTTTTAAAGTTTCTTTGATTAAGGGTAAAAATTGTTAACGCTTCCAACTTTTAAATTGTGGTTATAGATGACAAACCGAAAAAAAATAGGTGACAAGTATTTTATTGTAATAGACAGTCAGTTTCCCTGGTGTCGTTCTTTATTTTCATGTTAAACATTAATTTCATCAAAATAATATTGTTTTAAAAGAAATATATGCCTTATACATCCCAATACTATCATACTAAATAGGAAGAAAGTAGCAATATAATTTAATAAATATTTTTTTCGAAAATAAAATCAACTTTCACCATCAATATACAGTAAAGTTTGCAAATGATTGAAAACCTGACCAAAAATTCCAATCAATTCTCAAGAACATCTTAAAAAGCTAATATTTTCACAGTCGACTATCTTCATTCAGATGCAGTCTAAATAAAGCACATCCTGTCGCGATGAATTAAGTGAACGCGTGCACCGCGTGGAGAAATCCCCTCTGGAATCGTCCCGAGACGTGCCGGATGGGTGTTCCGTATGTACGGGATAACGGAGAAAAGTACGCTCAGATTTGGACGCGCACGGTCGACGCGAAAGCCGACAAATAACCTGGCTCCGAGCATGTCCAGTCATTGATTTCCTCCACTATGTGGCAGCACTGTCCGATGGATATCTTGACGCAACCTTGAGACACAAGACATGATGCTCCAACTAAACTCCCCTATCAACCTGAACGTCCCTGGAACGTCACTGGTCCATGCTGACCGAATTGTCCAATTTACACACGTATTAGGTGTATCCTTTTGAAATATGTGTACATTTTTGGAATATGTTTTGAAATATGATTATATGTGTATCCTTTTGAAATATGTTTTGAAATATGTGTATCCTTTTGAAATTTGTTTTGAAATATGTGTATCCTTTAGAAATATGTTTTGAAATATGTGTATCCTTTTGAAATATGTCTATCCTTTTAAAATATGTGTATCATTTTGAAATATGCTTTGAAATATGTGTATCCTTTTGAAATATGTGTATCCTTTTTTAATGTTTTGAAATATGTGTATCCTTTTTTAATGTTTTGAAATATGTGTATCCTTTTGAAATATGTTTTGAAATATGTGTATCCTTTTGAAATATGTTTTGAAATATGTATATCCTTTTGAAATATGTGAGTCACTCAGGCCTCAAAGTTACACATTTTTTCCAAGGAGCCATTTGCCTCCTGTATAGCCAGAAACACTTAAAATAAGTGAAATATTGGTTGCCAAATGCAAAATTAGGTCGCCATGGCTCCCAAATTAGTCGCTAAATTGAAGCCTGAATGTGTATCATCCTTTTGAAATATATGTGTATCCTTTTGAAATATGTGTATCCTTTTGAGATATGCTTTTCCACATGGTTAAGATTCACGGCTTTTAAAACAGATGGAAGTTCTGTTGAAGAGTATCGACTGAAATCATTTTATGTATAAAAAAAAAGTATGCAGAAATAAATGGTCGACATTTCGGCAATTCAAACTTTGAAATGGCCAATTTTTAAAACTTCCTGTAATTTCTTTTACATCAGTATTTGAAATTAAGATAATTATTGAATTTCCATTAGGGTTCATGTTAAAATACATTAACGCTCACGATGAAATACATTGAAGTGATATAAGAGGGTTTTCTGATTAACCTCAGAGGCATTCTAATTATGACGACTACATTATGTACCCTACATTGTCTCTGAATCTTCCTATCAACTCAAGCGATCGGCCGTTACATCAAACCCTCGTCGCTATTTCTGGTTCGTATAACAACGACCCAAGCAAATAATCCACCAATCAGTGCATGCATTCAACCGACCGCATACGCGAACATGTATCGTGCCAACGGGCCTGCAACGACTCCCAAATTCACCCCACCCCTCCCTCCCTCGAACGCCAAAATGAGGCACCGGCGCATCAAAGCGCGGACGAAGTCACCGTGTCGAAATCGTCCGGAAACTTCTCTTTGATGGCGAAATAAGCAACTGTCCATCAATCGATGGGAATATAAACACTGCCAATGTACGGCAATTAATCGTAACAAGCGACAAGCATCGCGGGACAAGCAATTATCATCTCCAGTGACCACAGCCTGATAATGAACGCAGCCGATGAAGGCGATATTAGCTGCACTGCCATACATCCTAATCTAGCATCAATTCCCATATTAAAATTGTTTTATTAACTTAGTGGCATAGAAATCAATGGTGACGGATTGCCTGGGCCCACGGATTGCCTCGAGTTCTTCACCCAGGCTCCAGCTCGTGCCAGTAGGTGCTAAAGGGAAGGGAAGATTGCAGCTTATTAAGTTTCCCCACACGCGGTAGTGTTGGGTGTCATGAAGGAGGGCATCTCCCATGGGACTTGCACCTGGGACTGCAGGAAACTGTAGGGACTGCAAGGACTGCAGGAACCAACAGACACCAAGTTGCCAACAGTTCCTTAATCTCCCTTGGAACTGCACATAGCTGTAGGGACTGCAGGAAGTGTAGGAACTGAAACTGCTAGGACTGCAGTAACCAATAGACACCAACAGTTCCTTAATCCATGTTCACAGTATCAGTCAGAGACTTTGATGGTGAAGAATGGCATCTCCCTTGGGACTGCACATAGGAACTGCAGGAATTGTAGGAACTGCAACTGCTAGTTACAAACAGTTCCTGATTCAATGTTCACAGTATCAGTCAGAGACTCAGGTTGTGATGCAAGGACTGCAAGGACACAGTAAACCATCAACAGACACTGCAGGAACCAATGGGCACCAATAGTGTCAGAGTATCAGTCAGAGACTCGGGTTGTGATGCAAGGACTGCAAGGACACAGTAAACCATCAACAGACACTGCAGGAACCAATGGACACCAATAGTGTCAGAGTATCAGTCAGAGACTCGGGTTGTGAAGGAGGGCATTTCCCAATGGGACTGCATCAAGCTGTAGAGACCAACAGACAGGAACCAACAGACACCAACAGTTCCTTAATCAATGTTCACAGCATCGGCCAGCGACTTGGGTGGTAAGAGGCCATCTGTGCCGCATCTCCCATGGGACTGCACATAGTTGTAGGGACTGCAGGAATTTCATGGACTCCAAGGACTGCAGCAACCAATATATACAAACAGTTTCTGACTCGATGTTCTCAGCAGCAGTCATAGACTTGGGTGGTGATGGATATCGCCCATGGGACTGCGTCAAGTTTTAGCGACTGCAAAAACTGTAGGGATTATATGACCTACAGAAGTTGGTAGACACCTACCAATGCAACAACAGTTTCCGACACCATGTTCAAATCATTGGACAATATCTTATTCACAATTTTGGATGAAGTGCAAACAGAAATAAATATTTTAAAATACATAATTTTGGCTATGTTCCAATGTCCAGTTATTCATACTCCATTGTACAACTTCCATGTCCCAACAGCCATGCTCCAAATTGCCATTTCCATGTCCAACAGACATACTCCAATGCTCCATCGCTATTTTCAGTCAGCAAACACTATTAATAATACATTGTAGCAATTCAGTGGTTGAAAATTACCGACAGATGGATCGCTGGAGACCTTTGTTCTGGTCTGGCGGCTTTGTTCTCCACAATTATTTCTTGTTTTTTATTCCGTTAATAAATAGAAGAATTACACTTTCGGGACTAGTTACGTTTCTCGTGAGTTTAGAACCTTGTTTAATTTTCTTTCAGGTTGCTGGTATATGTTAGTGGGAAAATCTAAATCTGTTAAACTGATGTTCAAAGGCTGAATAAAAAAAACCAACACATGGAACTTTTTGCGTGTTATCATGGTGTACGGAAAGTGAAGTTTTCCTTGATGTGGGAAAACTTTTAATTTAAAAGTGCTCAAAATATTGAGAATATTATTCTTCAATACACCATGTTAAAGTAATCCATTTGCAAAATCAATATTGATAATTGTTCATCTAAGTGCTTGCATGGAAATCCACAGGTTCATTTCTATTACCAGTGTTTGATATTGTGGGGGGAGAAAAACCACACACACAATGGGAGCCATTTGTCATAGCAAATATTTCCAAACAATCATGACAATTTCTAAAAGTAGGACAACTGCACCGTTCTAAACTGTCCAATATTCAGTATAAATTACAACATTTCCAATCAACGTTAAAATGGTGTATCCAGGCCACACATTCCTACATTGACATCAATCAACAATGCAAGTTATTAATATTTCTTTGTGTACATCATCTATATGTTCAGTGTCAAGTTTTCTAAAAGTAAAACAACTGCATCATTCTAAAATGTCCAATATTCCGTATAAATTACCATATTTCCAATCAACATGTATGGGTGAGAACGATTTATACGAAATTAACATGATTAATCAGCATTTCGCTTACTCATCATATTTCCAATTACCTGTAGGGTTCCATTTAGGTTTCAATATTTGAGAGTCCCGTATGGGACGCAGGATTGCGCGTTCGGAGAAACCCTGTACCTGGTAACCAAACATGCTTGTCAATGTACAGTGTAGAGTTTTCAGAACAGAACAGAACAATTCCAGAACATCACATCCTGATTGCCAAGGAACGGATTAACCCTCTCAATGCTGAAGGCAACCGTAGATGCCTAAAGAACAGTGTATGTGCAGCAGAGAGAGAGGGTTAATGTCATTATAATTTCCTGAAATGCAGTAATTCCCAGGTAAACAGTTAACTGATGCCTACTAGTACTACTAGCGTAATGGATGTTAAACTCCGACACTACTAGGGTAATGGATGTTAAACTCCTTACTCTCTCAGACTGGAATGAATCATAGATTTATCAGAAGATTACTGACCAAGCGATCTGTGAAGGACACAAACAATGAAGTGCATGGAGCTTTGCCCACTACCAAGGCTCCCAGATTGACAGAGATGTAATCACATTGCCCAGCTTGATGTTTAGGTCGAGCTCGCTGCAGTGTACTTACCTGAGGTGAGCTACCATCAATTCCTACCTCTAGAAGCAGTTATTTTAACGCATATATCGCAATTGCAGTTTTAAAATGTTCTGCAATACCCATCTCTAGTATCTGATATTAGTGATAATCAGGTAAAAATACACTCATGAAATATCTCTTCAACTATCTTCAAGGTGAACTCACTACCACTTATAAGTTATAACCATGTCCACTGTCGGCATGAATGTTAACCTTCTCACACCCAGGGACAATGTAAACATTAACTTTTCATTAAACCTGCTCCTCAACCATCTTTAACCTTCTCCATGCTGAAGGCATCCGGAGATGTCCTAAAGAGCAGTGACTGCCTAATCCAGAATGGATCTAGTTAACCCCCCTCCCTGCTGAAGGCAACAAGAAATACCCTAAATAACTGTATCAGTGCCTAATCCAGCAGGGAGAGGGTTAAGGTGTATAACTACCATGTTCATCATCTTGGTGTGAATCTTAACCTTCTCACACCCAGGGACAACCAGAGATGCCCAACAGTGCAGCATTTCTGATGAATCGCGTGGTGTTCTACAAGGCCATCACTTCCTGTGATCGCTCAATGAGACGGGGTCACTACTTTACAATGTCCTTCTTGACAAGAAGAGGCTCAGACGAGATGCCCTTCTTGAAGGAAGAATCCCCTGAGAGGGAGGAGGCGGGGGAAATTCCCCCGAGGACCGTGGACATCAGACGAGATGGACGGGGGATTATCCGCTCACACGGCTGATCTGGTCTGAAGACGTATCATAAGACATCACACGGCTTAACTTTTCAACAAAAACACTACATAGCTCACAACATTAATGTGATCAATGGAATGTTGTCCACTTTGTTAACTTGTTAACTATGAATCATTCACAATTATACAGGGATCAAAATTAACACTAGCCCGCTAGCCCTGGCCATTTCTCATAATGTTATAGGTATCCTAAGGACTAGTAGAAATTTATAACATTTGTTATTTGTATCACTATTTGGGCTAGTAAGTTTTAAAGTTAGTTAAATATTGCTGAACCAAATCATCATCATCGTCATCATCATCATCATCATCATCAACCCCAACATCTCTGGTCATCTCTCTCAGTCTAACCACATCTCTCATTTCCGAAAGACAGACATTCTCAATATTATTACAGACACACTGACCCTGTGACCTCTAGCGATCATACGCCCGATAACGAAATAACGGTTCAAATTCAAAACACGCTTTTAGCGTGTAATTTTTAAGTGGAACTATCATCGTCTCAAATTAACCATTTACAAATTATTTGATTCGCCAATGTTTTCCCACGTGTATTCCGTCGATTGTACGACGATTGTACGACGATTGTACGACGATTGTCCACTCCCGAGCACGCCTTCCATAACACATTCCGTACAGAACATGCTTCAAAGTTAATGTAGCGATCTGCGATAAAGAGAAAGGAAACTTTGTTTTCCGGCTGCAAATCGCCAGAGCAAACTCCCAAACTTAACATCAACAAATGGTCCCTTGCCAAAAATGCGGACCTGCATAGCACAGAGCTTTAGCACACTGGTTAACCAGGGTTAACCCTTGGGTCCCAGACGGTGCTGTTTACACTAAATGTTTAGCCTATTACTCGTTGCCAGCTGAAACATTGCAGGTATGGAACCCGTGTCAATGGAATCGCTTTGTGTCAAACGTTACTCAATTTGAGTCATTTTATACTGTAAATGTTCCAGCTTAGGAACGGTAAAAGTTAAGAGAACGACCATTGTGATCAGTGTTGTACATCATATTTACTTTTTAAATAGGATAATAAAATGTTGTGTAATATTTAATTTTCAAATAGTGTTTAATAAAACGTATGATATTTCATTTTTAAATGGTATAATAAAAAGTATATTATATTTACTTTTTAAATAAGATAATAAAATGTTGCTTACTATTTACTTTTTACCTAGTATAATAATCTGTAATACATAATAATATTTATTTCTTAAATAACAATAAAATGTTGTACATAATAATTATGTTCTTATAATAAAACTGAACCTGTGTCCTAAGGTTCACAAATGCCTATAGATACAAAATTTTAGTTGAGTTTGAAATTGTACTTTAAAAAAAGGTTTTGTAAGCTCGCAGCTAAGTCTAATTTTTTCCTATATTGCCCTACAAACACTTTCTAGGATATATATTAAGTACACATAATATGTAAGGATACAACAATTAATATGTTGTTACCGGTGAGTCATTGCATGAATTATATATGAGATACAATGCGTAAATGTGAAATAACCATACCCATTATGTTAAACATATTCTACAATTGTTTACAAATGGGATAGTTACCACTTACGACCTACATTGAGCCCTTATACTAAAAGCTTGCATTTGACACATAGTTAACTATAATTGCAAATGTAATAATTTTCATATAACGTATTTATGAGGAAATTACAGATTATTATCCTAAAACTTAGTATGTAAAGCTTAGGAATAATTCTGATTTATGGCTTAAAGTCCACAACCTTTTCTCCCATTCAGCACTAAATTCTCATCATGCAACAAGAACAGGTCGTCATTCAACGAGCAGAGACTATAGGATGTTTGATTCACAACCCAATGATTATGTGAAAGAGATGATGATTTATTCATCCAAAGTATAAATCAACCGTGATAACATCATTCGAAGATCTATATCAATTCTTAAATCTACGCGATCACGACTATTCATCTTAAATGGACCCGTTCATCTTAAATAGACCTGAACGTATGTCAACCCATCTAGGACATGTAGGATGAGTGAACATGTGAAGCCATGCAATTCTGAACGTTTTCGAGTATGTAGATGCAATTTCAAGTACAGCATATTCTCAATTGTTAAATCCTTTAGTCCTGTTAGTGGTACGGTTTTAACTTGTCACATCTACAAAATCGTAAAGTACCGTACACTATTGTATAATTTGTAATACTACTAGTAATTGCTTTTATTTGGTGTTTAAGATTCATGGCTTGTCAGTTTAGAGCTGGAGAAAACCTGCAACATCCATAGCACTAAATGTTGCAGTAAACCTGCAAGCAACGACTGGTAGATGATGAAACCTTAATGTCCCTTACACGTGCATCCGTGAACCTTTTCGAAAAAGTGGACGGAATTTCAAATACATAAACTTCCCGATTGTTCAAGCCAGTAGCATGTTTAGTGTGAACTACATGGTTTGATCTTGTCACATCTACACTATCTCTTAATCAGGCCATGCACATCAAACACCCGTCCATAACAGGTGTAGAGGCCCTCAATCCAATACCAGTGCATCGTTAACATTTCCGAAAAGGAGTACGGAATTTCAACTGCATTATAATAAGTGACAATGGGACGGAATTTCGACTACATCATAAGTTACAATGCTACCGTACTATTCAATCCTTTAGTTTGAACTGAGGTTTGAACTCTCGTCGCAGCCACACTATCAGTAGTAAATCAGTAGACGTACACTTTCATAATAGATAAGAGAACGGGCACTAATATCCCCTAATCACGGAAAGAAGCATGTTGTAGTGTACTCAGTTACTTCACTTCACGCGCTACGATGTTCAGTGCGATTCATACGTATTCATCCATCGCAGCTATACCGGTTCGTTTTCAACACTGTATTATTCAGGGATTGCCCTAGCCAGTAAATTTTGGGAGTCATCATGACCCCCAATATGTTTTAGTGGGGGTCATTCATGTA
>JAVCKZ010109494.1:0-10392 GCA_034780755.1 Lepetodrilus elevatus | reverse complement strand
AATACATAGTTAGCCATCTTTGATTGGGCAAGTGAAATATACTTCAGGGCAAGTGAAATTGTAGATTTCACTTGCCCACTAAGGGCAAGTGAACAAAAAAAATATTATTCCGCCCCTGCTTCAGCAGGGAGAGGGTTAAAAAGGGGGTCCTGGGGGTCATTTACAAATCTGCAATGTTAAAGGTATCTGTGGGACCACCTGCAAATTACAGAGATGACAACCAATGACATTGGGCATATGGAGGACCTCCTTAATATTTTTGAATTTCTAATATGTATTGTTATTAATATTGCATAGAAAAATAATAAAAAAATATTAATTTTTTTCGTAGCTGTCATGTCAAAATATTGATTTAGTTGCCTTGGGATCTCGTATTCAGTTATCTTTGATCAATTACCACAGCGACGTAATATATAAAAATAATCCATTGATCGATGGTTTTCAGTAGAGGTTATCTGGTTTTATACTATTAGTATTCATATTTTCAGATTGGATGAAGTCACAAGAAAGTTATACAAAGACGCCAAGCGTTTGGTAGAAGCAAATAATGGTGAGCAAGCATAATGTAAATGATTATGTTTTTTTCTTCTTCTGATAGTGATAATATCATTATAATACACTTTATAAATCTTCTTATTTGTGCTGGTATTTTTCTGAATGTTGAAACAATATTAGTAGACATGGTTTCTTTGTTTTCCAGCTGTGTCGAAAAGTGAGAGGAAGTTGTCCAATGACCTTTTGACCTCAGCCCTGTGCCAAGGGGAGGAAACTCTTCAGCACAATGTAGAGGAATGGGACCACGCTGTCTGTAAACTTGACCTACATACTCAGGAATTGGTGAGATCTTAAACTCTTGTGTATAATACCAGGGGTAGAATTAATGCCTGCATGCGGGCCAGTGGCAACACTCAGCACTACAGGAGTTGCAGGTTTTCTCCTGCTAATGTGATACAGCTGACATGCCACACTATGAGGGAAGTAATCTTGAAGGCAGTTCTAAACCCCAATTCAAACATACAAACATTAGTGTACTGCTATAAGTATTTATTTTCATTTTGACATAACAAGCAATGATAGTTGTTTTTAGTGTGATCTGATTGTCATCTTGAAATATTAAATATAGAGTTAATGCAAGTGATTAATAAGCAGAATTAATAGGGGGTCCGGGGGTCATTTGAAAATCTACAATGTTAGATATCTGTGTGACCCCCTGAAAATTACAGATTTTACCACAATTAACATTGGGCCTATTTTTTTCTCTTTATTTTGAACACTGAATAAGTTTGGATTGTGAAATAACATAACTAATCTGGGGTGATTGTCTTTTTCCTATTTCAGAATTCCGTTATTCAGAAGACAGTAATAGAACCCATGAAAAAGTAAGTTACTGAACATCCAGATGTATGGTAGGTCAAAGATAATATATTTTCATCAATGTTAATCATCAGTGTGAAAATGTATATCTCTTTCAGTAAATTATCAATACAGACAAATAGATCTCCGTCAATAACTCATCAGTGAAAATACATTTCTCATTCTTAGTAATAATGCTGGGGTTTTTTCATCTTTATTGCAGATTTAACAGTATTTTCCCGAATGTTCAAGCAACTGTTAAAAAGCGAGAACAGAGTTTGCAGGTGAAACTTTTTATTATTAATATCATTAACCCTCTCCCTGCTGAAGGCAACTGGAAATGCCATAAATAGCTGTGTCTGTGCCTAATCCAGCAGGGAGAGGGTTAATATTCAACTAATATTAACAATATTGTATGACTTCCAAGATTTATGGGTACCAGTGTGTTCCCAGTCCCATTCAGGATACCATTGGTAATATGGGTAATAGAGTTCAAATCCATCAATGTTGGTACTTCACAAACTTTTGGAAGCATTCTTGAAATCTTACTGAGATTTATATTTTTTTTCAGGAATTCCAGAAGTGTCAAATCAGAGTGGATAAGTACCAAGAGAGAGACCGGACAGGACAGAATATTGTCAAACTAGACCAGGTACAAGTCTTGTCATTAGTGCTAGGACAGAATATTGTCAAACTAGACCAGGTACAAGTCTTGTCATTAGTGCTAGGACAAAATATTGCCTGTGTTACAGACATGAATTTCATCATGCATGAATTGGATCCACAATACAAGACTGATGTTTAACATGTTTATCTATGTAGTAACTATCTATTACATATTTTGTTTGTTATTGTTATGCTACTGTAAAATATTGCTAGTTTCTTACAAAGTTAGGTAACATTCTATTATTTTTACCCTCATGTTAATTACTAGTATTTCACATCAAAGATAGACGTAATGATATTAAAACTGTACGTTGTTTCAGAGCAAGAAATCCCTGGCATTGGCCAAAGAAGACTTCCAAGTACAGAACTCTGTGCTTGCGGAGGACCTGCCAAAATTGTACGAGAGCCGAATCGACTACTTCCAGCCATGTCTAGAAGCTCTCATCCGATCACAGGTAGAGTACGGTAGTGTCATATCCTAACAGTCTCTGAACAGTCACAGCATTGTTCCTCAGAACAGTTGTAGCTACAATATTGATTGTACCATAATTACCATAATAATTTGAACCCTCTAAAGGTTAAATTAATCACCAAAATAAAAACATTCCTGACCCTAAAAACATGACCATGATTACGGTAGTTTCTTTTTAAATCATAATTTTCTAATTATTCGAACACAATATTCTTTTTTTTAAAAAGTGTATTTAATTTGTTTAAATTTACCTTTCATTTACAACATTTTGTATTTTAATTTGGTTGTCCCTAATTATATGTCGTCGCCTATGGGTGAGATATTCCCGCCGCGACGTTACACATTAATTCAATCAAAACCCTAATTATATGAACACACATCATTTTAATTTTCGTATTTTTCGAATAATTCAAACAGCTACAAATTTGATTATTTTCTCATGTTCGCAATATTAAGGAATTATGGTAAGTAATATTTTAGGGACCCGCTAAAAATACTTAATCTGTCAATAAAATTTGACTTAGAATTTATTATCTTTGTTGATGACATTTTGTTTTATTTTTGTCATTTGTAGAAAAATTGCCACCAATATATTTGATTGCGACTATAATATTAACTACACTGATATGTTACAGGTAACACACAATACAGAAGCCTTCAAAGTATACAGCGAGCTGTCCTCAACTCTTAGTGGCCTTAAAAATTATTCAGATGAAGAATATAGTTCACGCATGCAACAGACACTGTCTGAAATCAAAGCCTTGTCAATAACCGTGGATGATTGATGCATGTCCATCGGCGTCACTTATCTTATTTATTTCATTGTACGAGGAATTCACCATTTGTAAATAATCAATTATGTGAATGAATGAACGTGTAAGAAGAGATTGTTCATAGGATATCAATGTACAACTGCCATTACTTCAGGCTTCCCCACGAGAAAGCAATTCAGTCCCTGAAATATGTTATGAAATAACATCAGTTTATAAATATATAATTGCTATGCTTTGAGTACGGTGTAAATGTTGATGTGATAGTTTTCTGGTTATGAACAGATAGTATTATGCATGTGTGCGCAATAAAAGGTTGAACAAATTTGTGGGTTGTACTTTGAGACTATCTACGGCATCAATGCTGTGAACAGACCGATTCTTGGGATGGAGTAATGCATAATGGTCAACACATGACACATTGTATGCCTCAGCATAAGTTAAAACATCATAATCATGTGAATGTATGGTATGGTAGATCAAGGATATAGGAAAAACAAAAATGTTTCATATGAACATTATTTATTACATTGCATAAACCTGTAAAACAAACAGCTGTTTTACAATGCATTTGTTATTTCTGGGAACTTCAAAATTGTGAGAAAAAATATATAAATAAAACATGATAGAACGTTATCTTTATGGAATGATATACAAATGTGTTGACATCTATTCAGCAGTCGCCCCTAAAAAGGACGCTTTAATAATATACTTTATCATTATGTTACTGATTCTAATATAATAACTACATGATCATGATATGAAGGTTATGAACGGTAAAACCAGCCCTAGGCCGCATTTTCACAAAAGGGTTTGTTCAGTAGTCCTGCGTGTAAATCGAAAAGAATGTCGTGGTTTAATGAAGGCAGGAACTAATGTAGGCCTAGATTTATTCCCAGACTACTGGTACAACCCTTTCATGAAATTCAGGCCAATATTTTCCTTTGCATTAATAAACTCTCTCCATGCTGGAGGAAACCGGAGGAACCCTAAAGAGCAGTGCCTGTGCCTAATCCAGCAGGGAGAGGGTTAACTATGGACATTAGTCCTTTGTAGCTAATGGTACAACTATTTGATACATCCAATTTTGTCCTACCAAATAACAATTACTATTATGCACTTGAATCGTACAAAAGGTTTTCATGTGACCACGATTAAGATGATGGCGTCTCATCATGACTGATAATGAAAGTACATTTGTGAAACATGATAACCTTCATAGGTGAATACCGTAACGTCAAATAAATTCTTAACAAAAACAAACTTGCAAAACATTGCCAATGTTTGCTGAACAGAGCAGAGCATACACACTTTTCATCAAATACAGTATTACATACAAACGTCTCTTGCATAGCAACAACAAAAAATAACATTAAAATATTACTTTTATACCATAAATTTGCTCATAAGCAAGACAAATTCATATTAAATTTACAGCAACACTGAATAGCATGGATACTACTTTGATGAATGCAACTTGGCGAGTTGGAATTGCACACAAACATACTTGGTTTAGCATTTTACATCAATATGAATATGTTGGGCGTTACAGCATACACAACAATCACGCTACATTTGCTCTATGTAGAAATAGAACAATACACAGTACCTTATGATCACTAACAATGGCTCCAGATCAAATGAGTACTGTTGAAGTGAACATGAATATTTTCATAATGTAAATGCACTGACCATGGTCATAATTCAAACTACTCAATTACAGTAGACCTCGCATATACTGGCCTCGGAAAAACCGGACACTCGCCTATAACAGACTGAATCTGAAGTCTCGGTCCTGTCTAATGCTAATTACGGCATGTGCGTACAACGGACTTCGCATATAATGGACAAAAATAGCCAGTCCCATTGAGTACGTTATATGCAAGGTCTATTGTACTTAATTACATTATCAATGTGATAAACAGAATAATGTTATGTTCCCATGTATAAAAACAGTTACAAATAAGGCACAAATGCAATACACGTATTTGGTATCGATAGGCAGTGATTTCTCGCTATGCTAACATTGCCACAGTAAACTTTCACACATACACGACAAATTTGTTAAATCATCAACTAAACTGCTGAAAACCACTCAGCTCTAAAAACAACTGTATCAGTGAAATGTACAAAATAATATAAAACATTTGTACATGATTTACAACCAATGGGTCTTCAGATCACATGAATAGTGATTGATACCTACAGCTAATGCCCTTGCCAATGGATGGATAGATAGTACGTGGATAAAATAATAAGTGCATCAAATAGGCTACGTATGTCATTGTTGGTTGGATAGTTTTAAAGCCACTTTCAAGATTGTTCACTCGCATCATGGCTTGCATGCATATGTACTGCTTGTACTAGTCTGGATTTCCACCAGTTTTAATAGTGCTAGCTCACTGGAATATCATGCTGCAGATAGAACAATGATACCCCACTCAGACACCGTATACAGATTCCAAGATGACCAGTCCTTGCTTTACCCCTTTAATGCTGAGCGCCAAGCAGGGGAACAACAAGTACCATCTCTTAACGTCTTTTGGTACATGATGTGCCCGTTGGTTGAACCCACAACCTTCCGCACTCCGGGCCGACGCTCTAACCATTACAATTTGACATTGCTTTCAATTAGTAAATGAAGAAACAAAGACGAAAACCATACAACCTTTGTTGAATTATTGACATGATAATATTAAGATAATATTAAAACAGGCGATATCTTACAGGTTGTAGTATAAAAACATAAATGGAATCATATGTTGTAAAATTGGCGATAACTTGCAAGTTATCGCCCAAAACTAAAAACAAAATTTGCTTCAAAAGTATACACTTAAGAGAAATACACATACGAGTGAAGTGAATTATTACCGTAATTACAAATTCCTGAATAAGTAGTTCATTACAAAGTCTTATACAATAAAGTGAGTGAGTGAATATGGAGTTCAAAGTCGCTGCGGGAATCTTTCACCCATTTGCGAAATTAATTACAGATTCCCATACAAGAAAGGATTGTATTACAATACGCTGTACAGGAAATTAATATAGATAATTCCAACCATAATGTCCTTTTGAAACAATGGTAACAAGCAGAAAGAATTGTAGAGGTTATCTGTACATAGCAACTCTGAATGTTTGAACATCTGCCAGATACGTAGTCACAGTAGCTTTCAAGAGTATTTTTCTCATATCACAGCTGGTCAGTTTACAACAGCACAGCACCTGCTAGTATATATGTAGAGTGTCACAGTAAAGCTACACGTACTGATCGGTACAGACAACCCAAGACTACGTTACTGCTACAGTATGAAGACAGCTTGTCCCATTAATATGGTACGGACAGAAAGGAAACGTCCGTGCATGATAATAATAAGTTACAACAATGAAGGACGGTAATTACAATATTCTCATTTTGCCGATGCGATTTTCACAACGCTTGTGGTTGACATAAATATATATATTATTGAGAGATCATTTGTTACATGACATCGTTATCTTTAACATGATATTTCAGGTAAAAACAGACTAGGTATCGTGTGTGAATAACGTTAATAGCGACATACAACGTCGGTGTGGTATTTGCAAATTGCACTTGTGTGAATATGGTATGTACATTATGCATAGGCCTGTACATTAGTAAGTAAAAATGGCCTATAAAAACGTACTTAACACTGTTGTTATTGCATTATAATACATTGTAGTGGTCATTTGCTTCAAGAGAGTCAAATACAGAGGTATTATGCATCAGGGAAAACCATGTGTACTTGAATAATAATAGCATGGGAATACTCTTACATGTCGTACATCACAGTAGAATACGTTTGCAATGGCAGTGTTCAGTTTCTACTCCTTGTGTTACTGTCTGTTTGACCAAATTGTGTTGTGGTGTCCCCTAAATCCTCTTCCTCTGGACGACCCCCTAAACGGCCGCTGTCCCCTGACCTCCTGACCTCCATCTGTGAATGCTCGAGAGATGTTCCCCGGTGTCTGACCTCTCCCAGAGGTCACCTGACTCTGTATATCTGTGTACAGAGACCCTCTTCCCAGGGACACTTGACCGTGACCTCTATCATTGGCCATCTGACCTTGACCTCTACCTGTGGCCACCTGTACTTGACCTCTACATGTGGCCACCTGTACTTGACCTCTACCATGAACTCTTCCTATGGGCACCTGACCTTGACCTCTCTTCAGTTGACCTCTGCCTTTGGATATTGGAATTTCACTTCTTTCCTTTGTCAGCACATATTCTTTGTCTTTGGAATAAGGCTCGTAAAATAATCCTTGTTTTCTACCTGTTTAAGGAAAAGAAATGTGATTGGTGAATAATTATAAAGAACAAAGAAAAACAATTAATAAATTCTGAATTGGGGTTAAATGTCACCTTCAAGATATGGATTTTATAGTCAGTTTCGGCTGGTACAGACGAACCAAGGATGATAACTGCCTTACAACAGTTACACAGTATAATGTATTCAATATTAAATTAACATGTAATATTATGTAGTGCTATGAGCATGCATTAGTGGGTGGATATGGCACAGTACAAATGGCTATTATTATTATTATTAATTATTATTATTCAATATTAATTATTATTATTATCTTATCATGATTGGCAAGTGATTATGGAATTTAACCTTTCACCCATTTGAGTTGATATCATGATTGCGACAGAAAATGTATTCATTTTGTCTCTGCTGGGATGGATTTGAAATTGGTACTTACTGCCGTTTAACATTACAGAAGGATGTACAGATTGTCCCAGGACTTAACTCCACAACTCCACAGGTTGTCCCAGGACTTAACTCTACAGGTTGTCCCAGGACTTAATTCTACAGGTTGTCCCAGGACTTTACTCTACAGGTTGTCCCAGGACTTTACTCTACAGGTTGTCCCAGGACTTAACTCTACAGGTTGTCCCAGGACTTAACTCCACAGGTTGTCCCAGGACTTTACTCTACAGGTTGTCCCAGGACTTTACTCTACAGGTTGTCCCAGGACTTCACTCTACAGGTTGTCCCAGGACTTAACTCCACAGGTTGTCCCAGGACTTAACTCTACAGGTTGTCCCGTCTCCTTACCCGTCTGACTGTTGTCCAGGTCCCTCATGTACCTCTTCAGACTCGCCACATCCACGTCGACATAATCCGGCGGGCACAGAGTACTCTGGATGCGGAACATGCTCATGTTCAGAATCAGCACGACCTGCGAAGCGCACTCGGACAGACTCCCTTCGCCATGGACCTTGACAATCAGCGCGGCCTGCTCGTCGCTCGGGGAGTGGCCCTGCCAGGACATGACCTGACACAGGTGGTTGTACAGCCCCGCCAGGTACCGCTGGAGGATCATCTGCATCTCCACGTAGCTGTAGTCCGCGCGCATGTGTACGGTCAGCGGCGACTTGAAGCACTGCACGAAGTGGTGCTTGGTCCGCAGCTGGTTGAAGATCTCCCACGACTTGTCCCGCATGTTGGAGATCCAGCAGACCCGGATCAGCAGGCGCAGGTCCTTGGAGTCCTGGATGTCCTTGTTGAGGTCCAGGATGCTGATGGCCGCGTCGATGTCGCCGTTCTCCACCGAGCTCCGGAACAAGCTTCGAAGCACCTTCGTGTCTGAAATGCAGTAAATAGACGTTGAAACTGCAGCATGTGTAAGTAAGCACGACAAGAGGAATGACAATTTCCAGTTCAGAAAAACTGATAATCCAAACGCAGGATCAATAATCAACTTGTGCAGTCATAACATCTACTGGATAGATCAGAACCCCATGGTTATGAAACTTTCTAGTACAATTTAATGCTCAATTCCAGTTTTGTATGCAATCAGGTTTTGCATGCGAATCCAAATCCAAAATTTGTGGAGAATGAAATCGTACCCAAAAAAACACTTCATATATTAGGGCCAGGTGAACTTAAAGGCATAATAGCACAGATATTTATGGTTATTTTGGACTAGTTCCTAGCTACAACTGCAAAGTACATTCACTTGACATTATACTGTTAAAAAAAAAGTAGGGGATATTCAAATATAACATACTAACACGAATAGTGTATTCTATTTATTGCAAATATTTTTATTGCCAGTGTTCCAACAATCCTGTGTCACAAAGTTGACCAAAAAAAGCATCTCCACCTACAGCAGTTTGGTGTTCAACGTCCAGGAATGGGAACACGGGTAGAGAACGAAAATTTACCGACCTCTTTGAAGTCGTTAGTAGCGGGTAAAACCTCCTCGATTCCTCAAACATGCTTCAATGCGACGTCACATACTTCTGATTAAACTCCCAATGACATTTTGGGGGATCCGATTCCATTCCTCTTGAAGTGCGACGGTCAATTCGTCCAAATTGGTTGATTGACGTTGACGTCGCCGTAAGCGTCGTCCCATGATGTCCCACGCGTGTTCAATGGGTGAGAGGTCTGGACTTAAGGCTGGCCACGGCATTGTTGTGATGTTACGCTGTTGCATTTGTTGCATGTGAGCGCGGAAATTGTCATCCTGAAAAATGAAACGCGCAAAGGCCACAACGATGGGCTCAATGATGTTGTCACGATAGTACTGGCCTGTGACCCGCCCTTGAACAATGTGTAGCTGGGTTTTGCCAGTCATAGTGATGCCACACCACACCATAACTGATCCTCCTCCAAATCGGTCATGGGGGTGAACGTTAACGTCAGCATATCGTTGTCACGTTTATCATGGAGTCGAGGGCAAACTTCGACTCATCCGAGAACATGACATGTGTCCAACGCCTGTTGGTCCATTAATTGTCTACGCTCGGTACACCGTTGTCGTCTACCAGTAATATGCCTCACGCACCGGCAAACGCGGTGTGGCGTATAGGGTCGGCGTGCATGAAAACGTGTTTTGTGGAGTCGATTTCGAATCGTCAGACGGTCTGTCCTGATACTCTAACAATAGTGTCTGGATGGCGATGGTTGGATATCTGATTGGCCGATTGGCCTCGATTTCTTAAAGTATACGTTCTAATGAGGCCATCCTGTATGGCTGTTATGGCCTGTGGACGTCCAGAACGTCGCCCGTCGTCGACATTTCTGGTTTGTTGATATCGGTTCCACAGTCTACAGATCACGGACTCTGACACATTAAGTGTACGGGCTACAATTC
>JAVCKZ010109483.1:0-10393 GCA_034780755.1 Lepetodrilus elevatus | reverse complement strand
CTCTCTTAGCAATGTGTTAGCTATCGGCAAAGAGAGGGCTATGGTCCCTTAGCGGCTAAGAGAGCTTCGAGAAACGATACCCTGATGCCGTCACGGACCCGGGGACCTTGGCTTGCAGGTGGACATGGTTCACGTGGCTGTAAGACTGGAGTGGAGTTATCGTCCTTGGTAGCTCTGTATCAGCCATGGTTTAACGTACTATAACTAAGATACTAAGTTAAATGGGGAAACATCCGCTATGTATCACTGACATCCGTTTTTTCCCTATAAAACCTGGGCAATATTTCACTACTCGTCATCTAATAAGCAAAGCAACAGACAACATGTGTGTAATATAGCAACATCCGTCTGGGAGAAGTGTCATCGATCACAAGGAGGATTTGTATTTGAGTCAATCGACACGAGTTCAAGAAAAACTATCAGTTAGTTACGTTGGTGAATCAGCAAGTCTCCGTCAACGACAGAGCCGTCAGTGGTAGTTTAGTGCGCATTAAGAAGGTATCGGGAACATGATTAATGGAAATAATTCCTCCGAAATACACGCAACACTACTTCATACAGCATCTACTAAGTGTTCAGAGCAAACAACCCATTTCTCGCATATATGCAGCATAGACATACATACACTTAATAGATGTTCTCTCCATTTAGAAAACAAATTCGATATGTCTTGTGGACCAAACACCACGCCAACTGACGTCTATATATGGTTACACTGTTCCTGACTCTTCAGTAATTCCCTGCAACACGTCCGGGTTATCTCCCCTGACTGTCAATCTAAGCCTGCCAGCTGACTCGAGGATCAATCAAAAAAACTTGCAGATGAGGAGCAAAACATCCATCAAGTAGAGTAGTGTTACCGTAACGCATCAATTGGTGGAGGTCGATGTGAACGTTACCGTGACGGTTACTTTGAAGGTTACTGTGCATAGTACTGTGTATATTACTGTGTATGGTACTGTGAGTGTTATATGTAGGGTTGAGAGCAAGAAGGATCGCTGGGTCTGTAGATGATTCCTTCATCATGTGTCCGCGAGTGACACACCGACTCCTACAGACGTCAATGGGAACACCGTACCCATGTGTGTAGCATCAATACCCAGGGTATACACTCGCCTCTGTCATCATAGTACGCGTGCACCTGATACTACGAGAATGAAAGGACAGTGTATATCTACTCACGACTACAGTAGAGCTTATGGTTGTGATCGATACTGAAAGATATGCCAAAGAGGTCCTCTAAAGCTTGGTAAGCGTGTGGAATTGAAGCGATAGTAAAAAGACCACGGGCAGGGCAATTGGATCTGCATGTTGGAAGTGTTGAAGACCTCTATCGATGGAATACTGAGAGGAGATGGTGGAGAGATCGATCCAAAGGTCGCCACGACATCACCGTGTACAGTCAGGACTACATCGACATAGTCGCCTTCATCTTAGCCTGCCAATCTACACAGACAGGTCTGAATGACATATCCTGGCCACGCCCACATACTGGGACTTAAACACACATTGCATCTTTCAAATAGCACCAGTACAAACAGCACCAGTGCAAACAGCACTATGTATAGTAGATTGTGTTACAACGTGAATATACATCCAGTCGTACAACCTTGCTCGGTACACCGCTGTGATCTAGCTGCTCGTGGTATGTGCAGATAGTGTCAAGGTAATAATACTTGTAGAACATAAACTACGAATACTGGTAAATATACACATGCCTGTGTGTGTATGGTTCAATGTTCCAATATTACATAACGTTACGCTGGCGGCAGACAAGCAGTATTATGGCTGTCATTATAGATGCATTAATCCTGGGAAATGTGAAGAATGACTACTGACTGGGGGTCGTATCAAAGGCAAGGATGTCCGACTTCTTATTTGTTTTATTGATGGATTCCAGTAGTTTTTCGTGATGTCACTAATAGGACATGGCCTGTTTAGTCAAAACTGACCTGTAATGAACATAAATGGATCTACTATGTTACCTACACTGACGTTATTTTGTACTATGCCTATAACTACAAGTCACCGAACAATTAACTGCAAAACATATAAGGTATGTTTCAACTTTAGTCATGTCTAAATCAACAATGGCTAACGTTGTGCTTTCTGTACAGTTCCGCGGTTTTGTACGAGGATTCCCTAGTTCATGACCTGGTCCCCTAAAACCCACACTCCCTGCTAATGTGTCCAGATCGAGGTCTGTGCTGTGAGTTGTCAGTAATGTACCCAGACCCACATCGTGTGGGTGTATGGGCCTCCGAGCTGTGTCGGATATCAGTGACAATACACAGACCCGGTCTCATTCACTTGGCCACACTTTGGATATGTGTACATTTCTGTACCAGGCCTCGGGTTGTGTGGCTCAGAACATCCCCTACCCCAGAATCCGCAGACCCTGCATACACGCCGCTGTTCCAAACAGAAGAAATCTCATTTTACGAGAATCTTCGCCTCTAGCTGTCTTTTATGTCGGAAAATATTAATATTCAGCCTCGTCGTATGACAGTGAATACACATCCATCATGTCTGGGGAAAGGAGGGCAGATAGACACTCAAAGAATAAATTACATCCCTTTTAATCCTGCTTGAAGAGGACCGGAGCTGTGGGAGGGCCTGAGTGCTGCACTGCTAATGACTGGCCCGGGGGTGAGCGCAGTACTGCACCGCCTCACACAGGGGAGGGGACGAGGGGACCAACTCTTCAATGAAACATCCGTAACCTGACCACAAGGCAGAGAGAGAGAGAGAGAGAGAGAGAGAGAGAGAGAGAGAGAGAGAGAGAGAGAGAGAGAGAGAGAGAGAGACTGGACCTGAAGGAGAGAGGGAGAAGAGTGCTAGCAACAGAAGCTGAGAAGGGGAGTCGGAAAGGAGAGGGAAGGATTTTAAAGAAAGAGGGATAGAAGGAGAACAAATAAAGAGGGATCTATATTACGAAGCGATCAGACTGCTGTAACTGAATACTTTCTGGGTCGGTAAGATAGAGATTTGTATATGATACGGTCACATGGAGTAATGTTACCAGAGAGAAAATACGCACCCGTGTAACCTATAATTCATTTACTGATATTACAGCCTGGGTAGTATATAACGCAGCGGTCTGTATTCGTGGACAGATGGTCAAGGCGGTCACTTCTGGCGGACCCGGGCTGACCATCAGAGGGCGCCACGTGATGTCAACCTCTTAATAATGCCCGGTAATGAGGATTCCATTCTCGAAATTCCCCCCAGCGGGATGACTTGTTAATGTCGTTTCCGGGCAGTTTGAGGAAAAGCATTACAATATGAAGCCAAACTAGCCTACCGCCACTACTAGGCACGTTCCTTTGTCACAAGGCACAGTTCCTTAGTTTTCACAATAAAAAGGACATATTTCTTTGGGGTTTTAACAATTTCAAGAAATCCTGATTACAATTACAATTAATAAAAAATATCACAGTAATAGGGATGTTGTTAAATGTTAGAAACATTTCACAAGACACATTCTTAGTTGTTCCGACCACAGGCATAGGAAAATTAGATACAGTAACGAACTCCTCCACGGATATATCCACACAAACCTCCTCGGTGATCTGGCAATGGAGACAGGTGAATTCGATTCCTTAGAGCATCCAGATTACAAGATCGGACTCCCTTTGAACGTTATTGCACTTCTTCGAGGTCCAAGTTAATACAAACTCGTCGTCCACTAGACCCAGAAGTTTCAGGAAGTCGCGGAGGTTCCCAGAGCGCTCTTCTAAGATTTACAACACACGATATTGACCTACGCGAGACTGAGAGACATCTTTCATTGGTCCATTCATTTACCAGCTCCTATCTAAATCCAAGATGAGTGAGTGAGTGAGTGAATATGGAGTTTAACGTCGCTGCGGGAATCTTTCACCCAAGATGAAATCGTGACCATATTCAATGAAGTAAAATATACGTATACGATGCCGAGTCGAATGCTACGTAAAAAGCAAACGTTCACTACCAGTCCAAGAAATATATTGGTCGTTTGATAATCAATTATTCATCATTCATTGGTAAAAGACTAATGTTGCATGCAACTACTGAACTACTTTGGTAACTATATGTCAACCTTATAGATCGCTAAACGAATCTTCTAGGGAAGCATATGAACCGACCAATATATGAACCACCTAGACGATCCACTACACCATCCATTAATCTATTATCTAACCAACTACACTACCAAACGAACCCACGAGTATACGAACCTTCCATGCGACTCAGTAAACGAACCTGCCAATACCGTCTAGAAATCTCAGCAAACCCACCATTCAATGAACCGTCTCCACGACCCAGTAATCAGACCATTAAGCGACCCATCTAGACTACCAATAGACCTACCATGACACCCATATTCAATACAAATCAACGTCTAACCCAATAAAGGAAGCTCTCCCTTCTCAGGGATAATTATTTCAATCTAGTTTCTACTTCAGAAGCTCTGTAGAAGTGTTTAGCCAAGGGCTTGAAATTCAAATGAAAGAACAGTTAACATTGCTGGGTTGTTAAAACAGTGGAGTTGTTGTAATGCGGACTCCCAGACGTCCCCTCTGTGTTTCAGGTTCGTCCACACCTCCGGCAGAGTGAATTGGATGAGGTGCACCCTTCGGGGCCTAGAGACTAGGATGTGTCTGTAAGAAGGGAACTCTCGACAGGGGTCTCCACGACGAGCTTTTGTATCTGGTTGGAGTAGTCTGTTGGGATTACAAGCCCCTATATTTCTGTTCCGCTAACTGTCAATCAGCTAAGAACGTGATTCATGGAAAGAAGCCCTTTACAACACGGAGGTTGGAGTTGGAGGGCTCCAGCAGAACTGACGCCCTGTAGTACACACTGTGTTGAAGACAGTCACTCATAGCCAGACTATATACTCATGAAGACGTTGGATAATTGTATCTGCCAATTAGTATGAGTAACACCATTGCAACACGAAATGCATGACTGTAACAAGAAAACCTACTTTCTAACTTCAATGTCGTAAATTGATATTTATTGACCTACTGGAGGGTTGTGGTTCACAGTATTGAAATGGATAGTTGAGGGTTGTGCTTATAACACTGTGAAATTGTTTACTTGGCCAGTCAATCTAGCTATTGTCCTCCAGGTATAACCTATTAGTATGTCCAGAAATCTGAAGACCAGTAAACAATGATTAAATCAGTCGACGAAGGCTTCTGGCTTCGTTAATCTACGAACGTGTCACGTTAGTTACGGTGAAGATAGATATCAAGCTATGAATTACATATTAAAGAAATAGGGATATCAGTTGAATATCTGCTACTGACATTCATAGTGGATGGATGGCTGCTTAAAATTGACACGTGGTCATTGCCAGGCAATACCAGATAACTCATTCGCCTACCCTCACACACACGCACCCACGCATATACGTATATATATATCAGGATTAGCATCAGCCAATCCTTCGTTCCACATCAGCAGGAATTGTATCACATGCTTGATTAATGTTGAAATACAAGGGGAGACAAGCGATACCACATAATCTCGATGGTTGGGAGCGCTGATCAAATACGCCAGTGGTTTCTAACATAGCAGTCGTCCTTCTGAACAGGCCTCACAACTCTGTTCGTGCAATACAGTGACCTTGACCTTCATTCAATATTACTTTCTGAAAATAGACCTGAACGTGTAGGAGCAGCTATCCTGCGACTCGTCACTCTGTGTATGTTAGATGTGGCTTATCAAGACTTCACACAATGCACACTGCGGTGCTGGTATCCTAGGCAGAGGGAGATAACGTCGATAATACCAATGAGCGACAAATAGCAACGCACATCATAGAAACGTTCTCAGAGTCTAGCACTTAAACCTCCTGGTATCTTATAGAAACAATAGCCCTGGCATTGAACTATCCACTTTGAAGTTGAATTCGTATTTACGATGCTTACATGCCTATTAAATAAACCGCATGTGCATTGTATCAGCAGAGCACTAACTCAGATGTGGCAGTTATATGCGTATAAAGGGGCAGAACTAGGGGTTTATCGTATATTCACCAGAATGCAGTAAAGCCCGTCCCGAATCTAAGATAAGCTGCACTGTGTTGAACAAAACTGTTTCTCTAAAAGGATCGGAAAATAACTTCTCAAATATACACACACCCGCCCTGTTTCGTGACTGAGACAAACAATAATAAGAATCCATTTATTAAATGTGCATGTTGGCATAACCATCCCCGAAGATGCACGCCATGTGAGCCTGATTTCCATTGGTGGAATCTAACAGCTGGTGTCTTCTCACAGGTCCGCGCCTTGCAAATATGCGACGCCCCCTTTAGGTCTTGATAACACACCGCAGCACAATAAACAACTGACGGTCGTGCATATTTCCAAATGGTTATCTGAGGAGGCTATCGGAAATGGAAAGTAGATGAGTTTGGCGTGGCGACTCACTGCAGCATACCCTGGGCATGGGTCAGAGATCCCGAGCTGACTGCAGGCTTTATCCTCCAGCTACACGAGCATGTATACCCAGGGAAGGCGCGCGCGTGCGACAGGTGCACGTGACAGGCACGTTCAATACACATGACATTTTAAAACACATAGCACGTTCATGTGGAAGAGATAAGTGAGTCAGAAAAGGCAGACAGAAAGAATATGTCTCCACCAGCGGGCTGTGAAACACATTGTGCTCTTCTGAAATACACAATGTTTGGTGAGGAAGATGGATTGGAGGGACCAAATGGTTCACCTCTCACAACAGTTCCGTCACAAAAGCAGGTATATTTCGGTTCTCATTAACATTAGAGCGATCATATTAGTATATAAGCGGATAATAGAAAGTGTGTAATTAAGAAGGCTTTAGCTCACTAGTTGCAATGCCAATGACACCGCGTTCCTTGAAACAAAAATATACACAATGATGGCAAGGCGCTGCATGAATTGTTATGAAAGATATTTTAAGAAAACAAAACATTATAGATGTCATAACATGGTAGATGGTATATAGAGTGTTTACCCTCTGGGTGGGCGTGTCCCCAGTACTGCTGGACGTCAGGCATCAGCGACTTGAGGCCCTCTGGGGCGTGGCTAGCTCCACTGAGGTACCCGCCCATCAACGCGAATCCCGCTCCTGCAATGAGTACAAACATTACTATTACTCACTGGAGAAATGTGTGCACGTGTCTCGCATGTATGTGTATTAACTAAAGCTTGACGGAAACTCTAACATATAAATATGCCTAGAAAACAAGACGTTAGCGTTCCGTCCGTGTTCATCAAAAGGCCGTAGAAAGCGAATTACTCAGCAGCTAGTAGCGGTCTTTGAGTTCCCGGGTTAGCTACTCATGCTTTGCTCCACGCTAGTTGCCATTTATTGTCCAGGAAATCCAATTGCTCTGTTAATTGTTGCGGATAAAAACTGCATGACAGAAGAAAATTAAAAGGATATCCGAAGACCAGATTTATCACCCGCCGTATCGACTTTTTGAGGACCATTCCACGCGAAGCCTGGTTTTGTGGGATGCCGCCTGTAGCAGAACATCGTGTTATCTCAGTCAGTAGGAATCGTGACATATTAAAGAAGACGCCACTTGAAATGGACGAGAGTTATTGTTAAATGTTATTCGGCTTTGAATAATGTTTGTCTGATCTCGTAATTTACAATCTGGAGTCGGTGTCGCAACGTAACTACGTAATGCAGATATGTGCACTATATTGAGGCAACGTATCCACGTCCTGTGGATATATATACACTGTATATCGAGTAGGTATGTGCACTGTATTGACTACATATGTGCACTGTATTGAGGAGACATATCCACGTAATGAGACATATCCACGTACTGCAAGTATATATATGCACTGTATATCGAACTTACACCAACAGATCTGTTTCAACTTTCAAGCCTGGTTTCAAGTAGCTACTATAGATGCATGTTATCAGTGATGTAGAAGATGGTATTAATGTACGTGTACACCTGTACAGCGGTTCTCAGGTAAATCTCTATCTCAGCCCAGATCAACGTCCTCAGTCAGAGGAGATCCTCTTGTACTAGTCTTAGAACCATGGTGCACGATGCAGCGTTAAAAACCCATAAAGAAACAATCACTCATTTTTATGATCTTTAAACGAGACAATTTACACGTTTTGAAAATTTCTTACAAACTTCCCGTCCATAAAATTTCTCAAACTTTACTCGGGTTACCCATAGAGACATATAGTTGTCCATTTCAGAAAGGTTTTATACTCTTGTCCGCATGAAATGTAATGTCTGAAACTTTCCTTGCAAATAATACCAGCGACCAATACTCTCCCAGACTATGCGGTGCGGTATTCACATCCATGAGTCACGTGTCATTGTATAAAACAGTGCCCAGTTTGACATCATATCGTAGATAAAAGTGATGACACCTCTTCATATCGCGCAAGAATCGTTGCTATCTAAACTTATTTCGTAATATTAATACGATTTGATATTTTAAATACCTAGAAGGGCTTGTTTCATTTTACAAACAATGATGTTGACAATCTGACAAGTTTCTGTACGAAGTTGAAACAACTACCCTAGTTTTCTAATATTTTGTACATGAACGCATATCGTAAAGAGTTGTATCAGAAGATATGGAGAACATTCCGAGGCTCGGTGGAACACTTCACTGGATCAGTTCACTTGGTGGTGTGTGGTAAACACGCCGTCATCATGAAGGATCCATAGAAAGGATGCCAGGATCATGCATCATTCGTCCTAACCTCCTCAATAACTCATTCTGAAAAACCCTACGGTTAAAACACACGTCGACGCTCCCCAATTCAACACGGTCACGCTAACTGTTTCGCATAAAAACCCTTTTATATCTTTCAATTTCCTTGGCTGCATAGCTAGCCCGGGGCTTCCAGGGGAGGCCTATGACGGACGAGAAGGCAGGGAGGGACCGACATTGAACTTCCCTCTTCAATGTGAATTAAAGATTGAACAAGCATAGTACTAGGGTAGTGTGTGTGTGCTGAGGCGGATTAGGGGGGGGGGGGGGGGGGAGGGAGTAGGAGGATTTGGTGGAGGATAACATCTCTGTGAGCTCAGCATTTGCCTGACAATACGATCTTATTGTTAATACAATCCAATTGTTTTCATAATTTAAAAATTAATTCAATGCATTTTACTTCTTCTCATCCTCTGAAGCGCGTGTCCAATACCTCCTTATCTCCATCACAGGTTTGGTCAGATGCCACTGAGAGTTGTAGTAGGGCTGGGAATGATATGTTAATGCACAATTGCTTGACAAATCAACGCAATCTTATACTACACTGCTATAGAAACTTGCTAAAGCTTTTCTGCTCGATTCTTATCAGAATATGCATGCCATACGCCTGTGCTGAATCGTTCTGGATCTCAACCATACCTGTATACATAGAACGATGTGTCCAGCCAGTATTACGGTAGAGCAAACTTTAGTGTGGAAGTGTGGGCATTTTTTTAATAAACGGAATTAATTACACTCTTATTTGTTGCACTTGACTGTGATCAATATGCTGTTTCCTATCAGTTCCCAGACGGTGAGTAAAGCTAGGGCGATGTCGTCCACATTGCCCAGAGGGATTAAATGGCGGGGAAACGTGTGATACGGAAACACGTCTGCTTGTTTACTCTTCTGTGTGTGAGATAGAAAACCAGTCTGATTTTGAATTTACTGTTAACGGTAAAATCCGAGCACTTTCTAGATTTTCCTGACGACTGAGCACGTGCATCTGACTGAGACACGTCCACGTGACGTCGAGGTAGACGTGCAGGATGAGGGGGGAGCAGCAGCAACAGCAAGCGCTGACCAGCTGGACACACAATGGACACTTGACGCCAGTCTCAGCAGCCTGATCAAACACCCACACATTATCTTTGATCATTTGAATTCAATATGACCACACGTGTATAGTCTAGCTTGTGACTTAAAACACGGTGCTAGACTCATGGCGCTTCGATGTTAGCCAGAGGAAAAACAGTGATATTTCTGATTCTGGATATTTGCAATAAAGTGTAAAGTGATATTTGTCCACGACACATCTAGTTTCAGCACAACTGGTTATATTAATCACACGCCGTGCATGTGTATCTTCATCAGAATATGTTAGCATAGTGTGTTTACTACCTGTATGTCATCCACACCATACAGGGAACGGATACTTTGTGGACAGAAGCTTCATTAATTAAGAATAAACATCTCGTTGAGATTCTAGCCTACTATCCGGACAGACGATCCACGTGTTATACGAGAGTTACCTGGACGACATCCATACCGAGTAACCTGCCTTAAACCCCGTCAGTGTAGAACCTGCCTAGAACCCCGTCAGTGTAGAACCTGCCTAGAACCCCGTCCGTGTAGAACCTGCCTAGAACCCCGTCCGTGTAGAACCTGCCTAGAACCCC
>JAVCKZ010109472.1:0-10393 GCA_034780755.1 Lepetodrilus elevatus | reverse complement strand
CTGTTCATGTAGCTAAACAGTTCCAATGTTTTTGAATCACTTTCATACGCGTGAAAGTAATATGAGCAAAGACGAGCATGAAGCTGCTTCCATTTCGACCTGTTCGCATTTGACAAACATCGTTTGAAACGATCTTTCGCAGCCTGACCCTCACTGGCGTCATTCAGAGTTCTTGGGAAAAGAAAAGTGACACTCAGAATTCGTATTTCAGCAGTTTTCACAGCCCCACACCGAACAGTTTATTGTCTTGATGAAAAGTACGATCCCCAACCATTTCAATCCCTACTAAACATCAGTAAATGCTCTAGCGAACAGCTCAGCGACCATCACACATGATGTCACCAGGTGGCCTTTCCGAAGGCTAGCTGAAATATGCATATGGCTGTGAGCGGGACTTGTTTTCTCATTTATTTGATAATTAAAGCACATCTGAGTAAGATTTTCGTTCTATATATCTATTTTCAACATATATAATTGATTAAAAGCAACTTGTTCTGGCACCGGAGAAATCTTTTTTTTTTAAATCAGAACGGAATATTGAAAATCAAGAGGATCAAAAGAGCACGCCAGAAATTAAGTTAGCATGTCCGAGCAGGCATTATTTCTACCCCTGATTAGGGAATAAGAGTATTTTAGTATTTTTACTGTAGTTTTATTGTAGTGTTACTGTAGTTTTACTGTTACTGTAGTTTTACTGCCAACCTGCTTCATGTCGGACCATTGGTTCTTGACGTTTATCTTCAAGTACATTTACCAAAGCTGGAATAGCATATTTATCTTGCATCTGTCCAAGACAGTAAGCTAGTTCGTGCTTCAGTAAAGCAGATGGGTCACTAAAACATCGGGCGATACTCTCTATGGCATCTTTCCCACCCAAGTTTTTTAGAGTAAACAGTGCGCGAAATCTATCACTAAGAGATTTTTTGCTATCTTCCAATACAGAACCGATATCTTGAATACTTCTTGAATCAACCATCCTTATCGGTAACGAGTAATGGTACGTTTTCAGTGGTTAATTCTCTCGAAATATTAACACGTGCTGTTATTAAATTTACAACATGTTGTGCAAACGATAAAAGAGGCCATTTTGAATGAGTAATACTTTTATTGGATTTATATTTTTCAAAGAAATAAAACGATTTTCTTTTAATGCATTTATTTTATAATTAATACATGCTATATTTCATATAATCTTTTGTTGACGAATATATATGAAACTAGTAGATTATTGAAATAGATCAAGACAATGGTCGATTTAAAATTAATGCACGATCCCAAACAAGCTCCACGCAGAGATTCAAACTCCTAGCAGTGCTTAAACATATAATTTCGTTATAAAATATGTATATCGCCTGATTTGAGTAATAACGTATGGCTAACATTGCTAATAACTTGTTTCAATACTAAATCGGTGTTTTTATGCCGAATCTACAGAGAAAATAAGCTATGCGGCGTTTATTTTGAACGAATAGGTCACTTCCGGTCAAAACCAACTTCCGCATGTGGAGACACGTGGGGAGATTGACAGTTCTGTTTAATTTTAGATTACGCAAGATATGTGACATTTTACATCGAAAAGGAAGTTCAGTTGTTTCTGAATCAGCTGGAAGTCGTCCTGATTCTCTAAATAAGCATAACCCCATTCTACCTTTTAGAAGTAATTCTAGATTACATTTATATTGACACTCATTTGTGTACAAATATTGTGGACGTGTCACTAAAGATATTTAGTGAAACGGGGCCTAAACCCATTTACTAAATTCTCTTCTCTTCTGTTTCACTAAGCCATGTAACATAAATGTCATAAACATAGTCAACTAATGTGATAGACAACAGTTTGGTGCAATACAAGGATATATGTCAGCATTAATCATGTTAATTATCATATCTTTGTTGAGGAAACAAATCGTAAATATTCATAGTGCATTTTCCTCAATAAATCTTAAGTAACATTGTGGAAGCATAGCTAGTAATAGTAGTGCCTAACATAAATACTGCTGCAGTTATCACCCTTATTTCATGAGTACCTACCGTATTGCAGCTCAACAATTGACACTTACATACAACATCGCTGAAATATGTTTATTAGCGATGTATTAACTCACTAACTCACAATATTAATTATTCTTCAGGAGTGTGGCAATTCTCTAAGATGGAGGTAGCTGATGATGTTCATCTTGTCAAGTCTGCCAATGACAAGAAAACCTACAGGTAAATCACTATCTTGCTGTTTCAGCTTTAGAAATCTAAGGCTAGTCTATATATTTGTATACTTATTTTAATTAATGAAATATTACTAATATTAGATGAAAAGTAATAAAGATAATTTTTGTGAATTGGGTTAAACATTTTCAATAGAGAAATAAACTCACAGTTGTATGATGTATAGTGTGAGCTACGCACGTCCCTTCGGGACATAGCTTCGCTTACTATGATTATTTAATTTATTACTGAATATCCAAGACACAGGCATTGTTACTAATGTTGTATAATTTGAGTATGAAGGTAAAATACAATCAATACAATAATTATATCTGAATATGTAGGATAAGAATTGAGACATTAATTTGAAAATAATCCCAACCTTTTCTCTCTAGGGTGCTATGGGTGAAAGATTCCTGCAGTAACGTAAAACAATAATTAATTCATTCTAGGGTGCTACAGCTGAAGAATGGTCTACGCGTAATGTTGATTTCCTATCCGGAGACGGATGGACACGTTACAGATGGACAGGCGATGGATGTGGACGAGTCGAGCAGTGAGGACAGCTTGGGGGAGGAGGAGGAGGAGGGTTCATGCTCGGACAGCGGAATGGGAGAAATGGATGCAGAAGAACCACATCATACGAGCACAGAGAAGAAAGAAGGAAAGAATGTAAGCACATTTGTCACATGGTTTATATGCACAAGAGCTTAAAAGTTACCCATAGTAAACATTAATATTTGGATGATAGTTATTATCGCAATCATATACTCTGTGAAGGAAAATATCTACAATAGGTATATTTCTGAACTTGTAATGCACAATTATAATTTAATAATTTGGTAATTGTGAAAAAAAATAAAATTGAATAACACAATATTATGGAAATTGCTACGGTATGATAAATAATTTATTGGCCCTGATTGAAGTCCAAAAGATATTTTTTGAAGATTGACTACAAAATATTTTCTAAGCATTATTTGAAATTCTGAATTTGCAAGTTATCTACAGTACTGGTGAAGGTAGTGAACATTAATGGTGTTTTTCACTTCATATTCACATATATCTACTCAGTCAGCAGCAGCTCTGTGTGTGGGTGTCGGCAGTTTCTCAGATCCAGACGACATCCCTGGCTTTGCTCATTTCCTTGAACACAGTAAGCAAACACGTGTGACCGTGGCAACAAGAAATACCACGTTTACCACATCCTTCATGCTGGCTTCTTCTGATGTGATACACTGTCTGTAGAGTGGCAATACAGTTATCATCCTTGATTTTGTCAGTACCAGCCGGTGCTCACAGGTTTACTGCAATATTCAGTGCTACGGGTGTTGCAGGTTTCCTCCTGCCCTAAACTGACAAGTTGTGATATTAGTGAAAGATTCTAGAAAGCGACTCTAAACCCCAATTTAAAAAAGAATATGAAGGCAGCTACTTTAACCAGGCTTCGAACAACCAGTACCAGAATCTCAATACTTGTGCTCTCTAGGATTCCATTGACGATGTACAGTCGTGTCATTTTTCATAGTTCAGTGAGTTGTGTATATTGGATGTCAGTTTGATGTCTGTTGAACTTTGAAAGTCTTTCTTCTCCTATTCTGACTTAATATCATTGGCAATGTCGGATATCATTGGCAAGTTCCATGTCCCACTGTCTAACTTTGGTATTCTATATTAACCTGCAGAGTATACCCACTATTTTGCAATTGTGGATTGTCCTGTTGCCAATAGACTGATAATTATATTAATGGTTGCATTTACATCACAGGACTTTTTCTATGGTCATTATTAATCGCAAATGGTTGAAAGATTCCTGCAGCAACGTTAAACTCCATATATTCGCTCATTGAGTCACTATGAGAAACTTTATTATTAATGTGAGCTGAATGACAAACAAACGAACAGTTATTAATATTTTTCAATAGCAGCGACAAAGAAATTACCAGTATTCCTCAAAATGATCATGTCATTTAAATATTTATTAAATTCCACAACATTTTATTAGACTTCATCACATATGGGTGAAAGCTTTCATCTGTTATGAACATCATCACAAATTGGTGAAAGATTCCCGCAGCGACGTTAAACTCCATAATCACACACTTAAAATTAAAATGTTATGAACAACAAATCGGTCGTTCACTTTAGTATGATAAATAATATAAATGTTTGATAAAATTCTATTTTTGTTGTTGTTACAAAATGAGTTGTGTATGTTTGCACATTCTATAAACACTTCTCTTACATGTATGCACACAGCTTTCGGAGAAGGTAAGGACAAGCTTAAGTTGTGTAACGGCGGGGCCATCTCGTAAATACATCTTTATTTAGAAAGTGACATTTTAAATACATGTACTATGTTCATCTCTTGAAGATGAATCTACAAATATTTGATATTTTCAAGGAATCATGATAAAATGCTGCTTTCTAAAAAAGATGTTTCTTATCTTGGTGTAAATACGAAGTTGTTACAGTAAACAATTATTGAATCGGTGAAGGTTTATGTTTGTGTTGTCTTATTTAGTTGTCATATTGAATCATTGATATATCTGGTGCAAAATAAAATGGCATTGACTTATTCTATTTTTATTTTGTTCAGAAAGTATATTTCTATTTATTTTGGTTGCTATATTGTACAGTGAAAGTCATACTTATTTGGTATTTTTCACATGCTGTCTAAAGACCCCTGACATACCATTCCCCCCCCCCCCCCAACTACAGCGACGTTAAACTCCAGATTCACTCACACTCATTAAAACTACATGTAGAAGCATCTAATGTATGTACTGTCAGAACATTGACAATCATTAAAATATGTGGTTTCACAATATTCTACTGTTATGTGACGTAAAACAATAATTCACTCACTCCACAATATATCGGTCCTATATATCTAGTCAGTCCCATATCTAGTCAATATTAAATATGACTTTCCACAATATAGATCTGTCCCAAGACGCCCTCTACCAAAGACTGACATCTGGCTCAGTAGATGGCTCATTAACCCTCTCCCTGCTGGATTAGACACAGATACTGTTCTTCAGGGCATCTCCAGTTGCCATCCAGCATGGAGAGGGTTAATGCATGCGGTTTCACAGCAGATCAGCGCCATGTTAGTAGCAAGCATTTTCGAGACGTCTTAACTGAGACATGTTTTTACATCTCAAATTCAGTGGCTTGACGATGACAAACCCAAGAAGCGGACCAAAGCCAAGCCAACAGTGTCGGGCATCCAACTGAACTCTGTAAGTATTAGCTCCATCACTGATGTCGTCATCCTCAATGGTTTGAGGATACAATTCCAGCGATAGAATCTCAACTTTAAAACTTACTAGCCCGTATAGTGATACAAATAACACATTTTATGAATTTCTACTAGCCCTTAGGATACCTTTAGCGTCGGGAGAAATGGCCAGGGCTAGCGGACTAGTGTTAATTTCAATCCCTACGGTGGTCATCCAACTGATATTTATTTTTGCCACATATGTACTCTGTATGCCTGTGTCTGAGAGAGAAAAAAAAAGAATTAAAAAAAAAAAGATGGTCATTCAGCAATTTGCTACGGTCCACAGAACGATCCCAGCGCTATGAACCGTAACACAGGGGCAGATCCAGAATTGAGCCCCCACCCCCCCTGAATCCACTGCTGCGTAACGCTGTGTTAATATATATGATTGCACTGTGGAAGTGGACCCAGGTTTATTTGAAATAGGTCTTGTTTTGTAATCCAAGAAATATTGTTGCTAAGCATCCCGTTCCACAGAACAATTATTGATGTGAGAGTCAAACTCATAGATTACTGTACATGTATAGCAGTGATAGCTCTTGTGGTGCTACAGTTGTTTTGCTGAATAGATCCGTGTTACAGGAGACTGGATGAACACATTGGAAAGTCCGAGACCATTAATTATTGCCAATCAATGTGTTATCGATCTCAAAAATTCTTCTCAATCCTTCATATTCATTAAAATCTTTTTTTTTATTGCTAGTTTCAAAATCATAGAATATTTTAAAGATGTAATTTTCTTTTGTTAGGGCCCGAAAGCAAAATCGTCATCAAGCAACAACAAAAATTCCAGCCACGAGCAAAAGCCGTCACCAGATCAGGGGAAACAACCCATCAATTCCCCACCACCTGTCCAACCTCAACAAAGTTCCAGTGCGGCAGATCTCATTGGCTTAGGTCAGTATATTTAACATCATTGTTTTCCACGTTGTAATATATTTGATGGATTACCATTGATTCTGACTATCAGGAATTTAACAGAAAACACGTAATTTTGTTGGCTACTCGTAATTGATTCATGTTTATAAGAAAACACGGAAAATAAGATGTACACATTGTGAGCTGAATTCTTAATGGTTTAATCTTTAAACAAATAATTACTTCCATCAGTACAGTGTTTCAGTCATTAGCATTTCATTTACACATTTAGTTACAGTTCTGGTTACTATGTCCGTTACACATTGTTACAGTAGGATATCTCCGCGTTATTTTCTAATATTAATTTCGTAAATCGTAAATTTGGTCTCACTAACACCGTTACGATGTCCATCAACAGTATTTACCCCAGAACCTACACTTTCTCCTGTCAGTAAGTATTTGGGAGGTACATGTATAATTATTTCCATCTTCTGATCTGCCGACTCCTTCTCCACTCAGGCTCATACCCTCGTCATGGATGATTACACGCATGACTGAATTTTAATGTTTCTCTGAATAATATTCAACTGATCTGTCAACGTAGTTTAATAGTAGAGTTAATAATGTCATTCAGCATCTCATGTTAACAATTCTAGTTTAATAAAATTAATCCATTTTTTAAAATTTGCATAGACTAGTTAATAATTGGCCATTATACCGGTACCTGTAATCTACTCAGACATGAGCATTTTTGAGGAATCTCTGGATTCCTGGAAAATTTAGTTTAATTTTGGATCAAATCTGTGAATGATGTACGAATATGCAATACAAAATTGAGGAGAAAGAGGATGGTTGGAGTAGATCTGCTTTTCAAATCGTTGCGTATGGTTGCTCGGCTGGGTCTACTAATTCGGTGTCTTTCTCATATCAAATTATTGTCCTCCAAAAACATATTTTGGCATTCTCATGTCTGCTACTGATAGTTGCATCTTTAGAAAGCATGTTCAGGGCTGTACATAAATTAACCCCTGGCATGACATGCATTACAAGACATATCCATGTTAATAGATTTATTATTGATGCCAAATAAGTGGAGACGATTTGAAAATATTGCATTGACAGTCACATGTATTGTTTTATTGTAATAGTTTTATAGATTTGATATGGGTACCAAATACATGGAGACTTATTTGAAAATGTCTGGATTTATAGTGGCAAATGTGTATCAAGATTGCAGTGTATGTCATGGGGAAATGCTACAGAATGTTTATATTTAGAAATGTTTTGTTTTTGGTGGTGGACATTATGGCAATGCCATTGTTGGTTTTCGGACTCCATCTTTGGTTTGACTGGGTGCTGCAAGTTCTATTATGAATTAAATTATCTGAGAAGATTCAATCTGAATCATGATTGATATTAGTATTTATTACTATTTTCTTGGATTCATACTGTGACGTAAAACAATAACTAATTAAGAAAGCATTGCTGTAAACATAGTGACAACTTCAAACACGTTCAAATTTTGATTAAAGCTGTTTGATATATGCAGATATTTATAGTGAAGCCTTAATTAGTGAAATAATCGGACATCAATACGGCAATCTAATAGACGAATACCTACATTCATGAATGTTTCTAATAGACGAATACATTCATGAATGTTTGTCAGTTTGTTGACAAGCAATGATTAGTTGAACTCCGCACTGCTAAAAGGTGTGTTATAACGAGGGCTGGCTGTATTTCCAGACACATCCTCACCCACTGGTCCACAGGCCAACGGCGGAGATCTGCTGGCAGATATTTTTGGCAACAGCAACCCAGCCACGTCACAGCACCAGTCCTCAGCAACAAACCTGAGCCCAGGAGGTCAACAGGTCAGTCTGTGATGTCACGTCCCGCTCGTGTTGTAGAATACATTCAAAAACATGTTACGAATTTTATGTTTACCTTACTGGTTGTTTTGTCTGTATAAATTTGTCGGTTATTCCGATGGTCTGTCTACATTTGTTGGTCTATCTGATGGTCTGTCTACATTTGTTGGTTGGTCTACATTTGTCGGTCTATCTGATGGTCTGTCTACATCTGTTGGTCTATCATTCCAGAATGGCAGTATTGAGGCAAGCCTGTTTGACGACGGCACAGCAGACAAAGGTTCGGACAAGTCCACGAAGGAGTCCATCCTGGCGTTGTACGGCAGTGGGGGTGGGCAGCAGCAGCAGCCACAGATGTTTGGAGTGCCAGGTGAGTGGGGTCGCGACACTGACATGTACTGTAGGTGTCACTCCCACAATCATATCGGGATACTCTCAAGGCAGGAAGTTTTAGCAGTTAATCCTCTCCCTGCTGAATTAGGCACACGTACACCTGTTTAGGGCATCTCTGGTTGCCTTCAGCATGGAGATGGTTAATAGATGTGTCAATAGCTTTGATGTATTGAAATTGTTGTCTATCTGTGTTTTTTAGATTTGGTTATATATGTTGTACTGTTCAGCACGATTTTGTTCCAAAATTATTGGATTCAGTTTTATTCAAATTCAGTTTTATTTAAATTTATATTTTTAGAACAACATTATTATTTTGGCTGTAAATGTTCACAGTTGATTCACCAATTTTCTTTCTCTAGCCGTAAGCCCCTCTAGTGATTATGTGTACTTTATATCTAGAAGAATATCACACACCATTTCTTTCATGACATATACCGTGGTGAAAAATTCCTTCACCGTCTCTTATCACTTCACTGAATACAGTAGAACTTGCATAAACCTGACACTCACCTACGGTATAATTTACTGAATCTGAAGTCCCGGTCCTGTCTAACGCTAATTATGGAATATGCATATAACGGTCAGCATATAATGGACAAAAATAGCCGGTCCCAATGAGTATGTTATATGCAAGGTCTACTGTATTTGTTTTTGTGTGTATATTATTTTTATTGACAGTTCCTCCGTATGAACCTAACAATTCTGTAATATAATAGCGAAAAAACATTGTGAACCAAACGTTTTGCTACATTATACTGATAATGACATTTTGTCTTGATAATGTTGCCAGTGTTGTAGCCTGTTACTGTATTGATGTAAATAATACATTACTAATCACTGCTTGCTTGTCAGACTGACTTGTATATAACACCTGTGATAGCGGTTTGTTGGTATCCATGTGTGTAGCCATGCTAGAAGCACTAACACCAGGCATACCTATCCTTACTAGCCGTGTCGTCCTCAAGTCCCACTGGCGACGACCTGCTCCAGTTTAGCCAAAGCACCGCTGGTTTTCTTGCAATGCACGCTCAACCCAACCACCCAGTTCCTCAAGGATTTCTTACCAATCCGATGTCGAGCAATCAGCCAACCACCAATCCAATGTCGAGCAATCAGCCAACCACCAATCACATGTCCAACAGTCAGTATGCATTGAACCAGACATCGAACAGCCAGTTTGCCACCAATCTCACATCGTCCAATCAGATGTCGTCTGGTCAAATGCCGACCAATCAGACTGGGTACAATCAGACGCCAGCCAATCAGATCTCGCCGACCACCGGCGGGCAGTTTGCCTATAAACAGGTACAGCCGCAGAGTGGAGCGACCTCCAGTAAGACGACAGGCAGCCAGCATTCGACCAATCAGGCTGCAGGAAATGCACAGCTGACCAATCAGCAACAAGCCATGTACTTTGTGCCGCCGGGGATGTACTACTACGACGCAGGTAGATTCTGGAGCTGGGTTGAGGTGCCAGGAGCTTGATGCATGCTGTTAACCTTCCTCCGGCTGGAGGCAACCCGAGATGCCATAGCGAGGCAGCGAGTTGATCCAGCAGGAAGAAGGTTGACCTTTAAAGTCCTTGGGATGTCATCAGTTTTCTTCACTACTTTTCTGCCATTGTGGATGTATCCGTTTCTTGTCTACCATGGCGCACTGGCTTGAGGGCTGGCTATCTGGTTTGATTGAATAACTACACAACCTACCTCATCCTCGAAAACCCAAGCTGTTGTGACTCCACTACCTTCTGTCAAACACCCTGGGAAAACTGCCTATTCAGAAG